>JBBGZY010001611.1:0-287500 GCA_037952925.1 Lithobates clamitans
AGAAAGAAAGAGGGAGAGAGAGAGAGAGAAGGGGGGAGAGATTAGATGAGAGAGAGGGAGAGAGAGCGAGATAAGGAAAGAAAGAGTAAGAGAGAGACAGAGAATGAGAGAGAGAAGAGGAGAGAGATAGATAGATAGATAGATAGATAGATAGATAGATAGATAGATAGATAGATAGATAGATAGATAGATAGATAGATAGATAGATAGATAGATAGATAGATAGATAGATAGAGATGCTTTGCGTTAAGAAAGTGAGATGCAGAAGTTGAAAACTTTACAGAAATCCTCACTATATCCATCCCAGCACACTGCCGCCCGGGTATATGAGACTGAGCAGATTTTTTCTACCAAATATTATTTATGACAACAGGTAGAAAAGAGTGATGTGTTCGTCAGACTGCACTTCCTGCCTATATAATGCAGATATGACATATATGATAAATTTATGGTGCAGCTCTGATAAATATTTTATCCATCTATTTTTCTGAACATCACGTCCACCAGATAAACATTTCCAGGAAGCAGGATATATATATATATATATATATATATATATATATATACACACATACACATATACATATACACATACACATACAGTATATAGTTTATTTTTGTTGTTTTTTTGTTAGTAGGAGATTGCATTCCTCAAAGCTTGGAGTTCTGCTTTGAAATATTCCCTATATTTTATTACTTACAAAGCGTGTTTGTTATTGCTACCCATGTAGTTAGATACATTATACTGGATATCTATAAAGCTTTCCTTTAATCTTGGGCTCATTAAAATGCTCTTTCGATCTGGGTACCTTGTTTCAGGTTTCGGCGCATTTTTTAAATTACTTTATTTTAAATTGCCATTTTTTTAATGGCCAGGAAAGTCAAATAAAAGTTGTCAGTTTTACTTATAAATCCATGTGGGCTTAATGGGAATCAAATATGCAAGTGACTTTACTGTTTGCCAAATTGAGTGAAAAATCAAAGTTGTGAGTTACAGAACTGAGAATAGCAGAGAAAAGGAAAACGAGGAGAGAAATAAATATATACCAAAAAGCTGTAACGTTAAAAAAAAAAAAAATAATAATAATAAAGTGCAAAATCAATGTTTTCCGCAGGGTTTTACTTAGTGATTATTCTTGAAAAGGTAATCATACAGTATGTACTAACCCCTGCTAGGGACTGTCTAAAAATGATTGATGTGAAGATGTAGAGGCCCATATTATAATTGTGCCTCTTGGTTTCCGCTTTTTCTTCACAGAGTTTACAGCAAAGACGAAAAGTTATCTAGATATCCAGTTGAGTAAACACGAACCCACCTGATGCCCCCATAACCCCTTTAGACCAGGGCTCCCCACATTTTTTAGACAATGGTCCATTTCACTGTTCTTCAGACTTTAGCTGGCCAGACAGTGGAGAACGGGTGTAGAAAAGCTCCGGCATCGATGGTTAGTTGGAGTAACAATGCCTTGGGCTCAGTGGTCAGTGGGGGAAAAAAATGCCCCAGGGTTAGTGATCAGTGAGAATAAAAATTTAAAAAGTGACCTAGTGCCTGTGATCAATGGGAGGAGGAATAATGCCCTTCGCTGGTACCAGTGGAGAGAACAGTGCCCCGTTGTTGACATCAGTGCAAGGAACAGTGCCCCATCCTTGGTTCTCTGTACAAGAAGAGAGTAGTGTACCATTGTTGGCTTCAGTAAAATAAATAGTGCCCCATTGTTGTTTTAGTGGGAGCTATTGTGCCTCCTCATCATTATCAGTGGTAGAAATTGTGCCCCATCCTTAGCGTCAGTGGAGAGAACAGTGCCCATTGTTGGTGTCAGTCAGAGAAAATAGTGACCCATCGCTGGCATCAGTGGGAGGAATAGAGCCCCATCATTGGTGTCAGTGGGAGGAATTGTGCCCCATTGTTGGTGTCAGTGGAGAGAACAGTGCCCATTGTTGGTGTCAGTCAGAAATATAGTGTCTCATTGTTGACATCAGTGGGAGAAATAGGGCCCCATCATTGGTGTCAGTGGGAGGAAATGTTCCCCGACATTGGTGTCAGTGGGAGGAATTGTGCCCCATCATTACTATCAGTGGGGGGAATAGTGCCCCATTGTTGGTGTCAGACAGAGAAATAGTGACCCATCGCTGGCATCAGTGGCAGGAATAGGACGCCATCATTGGTGGCACTGATGATGAGGCACTGATAGGCATTGGTTGGCAGCACTGGTGGGCATTGATAGGTGGCACTGTGGGCACTGGTAGGTGGCACTGGTGGGCATAGATGAGGCAGCTGACTTTCTGTGTGAGGAACCGATGTCCCTCTGACAGAAGCCAGTGATCGGCTTTTTTTGCCCCTCACGCTGACAGCACGAGGGAAAAAAAAACTATTACCGATCTTCTGTTTACATCACGTGATCAGCTGTCATTGGCTGACAGCTGATCACGTGGTAAGGGGCCAGGATCGACCCCTTACTCCGATCTGTGATCAGCCGAGTCTCATAGACTCGATGATCACAGAGCGCGGCGCATGTCCCACTGGGGGCACATCCCACAGGGGGTGCGCAGGCAGCTCATGCACGGGAGGACGTCTATTGAGCACTGTAGCCGTCATTCGGCTATAGCGCGGGCGTGAGGCGGTTAAATCACCTTCGGCTTGACAAAAACTGCATTGTTTCGAAAAGGCACTGATAACACACACAGTCTTTGATTTCAGAAATATGTTTACAGTTCGATTTTGAATGGCATTCGATGTAAAATTTGATTTGAATTTCGTTTCGTTATTCGGAGCATTCGGTAAACTTAGCTTACACTGTAATTCCGGTAATCGGATATATCCGAATCTCTGAATAACGAAAAAATTCATCAGAAGATTAATTCTGAACAAAACGAACCGCACATGTCTAACAGCTGTGCCCAGAGCGTGCGCGCGGCGCGCTGCCGGCACAGTCACCGGCACCTGACAGAAAGTTTTTGGATCACATGGCCGCCGTGACAGTCAATTGTGGTGGTCACGTGATTTTTAATCCCCACCTCCTAGCGTCATAAACCTCTTAAAGGGCCAGAAGGTGCCGGTGCAAAGAGGTTAAAGTAACGCAGTGCCGTATCGCAAAAATTGGCTTGGTCATGAAGGTAGGGGGGTTAAATCTTTCGGAGGTCGAGTGGTTAATGCTACATATCTATCTATCTATCTATCTATCTATCTATCTATCTATCTATCTATCTATCTATCTATCTATCTATCTATCTATCTATCTATCTATCTATCTATCTATCTATCTACATATATATATATATATATATATAGATAGATAGATAGATAGATAGATAGATAGATAGATAGAGAGAGAGAGAGAGAGAGAGAGAGAGAGAGAGAGAGAGAGAGAGATATCTATATAAATATATATATATATATATATATATATATATATATATATATATATATATATATATATATATATATATAAAATACATACACATATATTATATATCTATCTACATATATATATATATATATATATATATATATGTATATATATATAATTTATATACACTTTTGCACATATATATATATATATATATATATATATATATATATATATATATATATATATATATAGAGAGAGAGATTTATGTCTAGATATATATCTCTATATATATATATATATATATATTATTTTGTAGCATAATAAGGAAGAAAGAGGAAAGTTATGGAATGACTAACTGAATGACATTTAGTTATAAAGCTCAATAGCTAAACAATAAAATACTTGGCTGAGAACCGGTTAATTTGTCTTCGCCAAACCTGAAAAATTCCATAAAGCAGGTTGAACAATTTCATATGACAGTTCTGGTTGAACGGTCTAAACCTTAACAAAATGAGCAGCCATCTTAACATCCTTTAACCACCCCCAGGGAGCAGCTTACACCGGCGGCGGCGTATTGCTTTTCTCGCGTGTCAGGTGGCGGAGGCGGCATACAACAGTCACCTCGAAAAGCACAAACCCGTAGAGTATCCAGCGGAGAGGCAGAGGGGGAGAATTGACTGAGGTCATATGTTTTGATTCCAATGTCAGTTTAAATTACGCCGTGGTTTTTTAATAGCTTGATCAAAACACAAATCGGAAGAGAATGGAGCAAAAACACACACAGAGCGAAAAAGAAAAAAAAAAAAAAACACGACGGCGGCACAAAGACAAATCCCCCGAAGGCAGGCAGGCAGAGGTAGGGCGGCAAGACTCAGCTGTGGAGTGGCGAGATGACATTTCAATTCCTCAATTGATCTGTCCCTTCCATTTCTCACCGTGACTGGAAATTAATTAGAATGCTAATTACACAGAGGGGACATGGCTGGCGCGGGGTCATTCAGCTCGAGGGAATCAAAACTGAAAGCTCTTAAACTCCTATCGTCACATAAATTAGCTGATGTACTGTATACGGGAGTGAGAAATTAAAAAAAAAAAAAACACTCTTTTGGCCCCTGGAAATAAAGTCACTCTGACATTTGAAACAAAATATGTGAGACCTTCACGACGCAACTCCACTCAATCAATGAGTTTAAAACAGTCAAGGGAACAGAGTCAGTAAGTCACCAAAAAAGAATTGCGGGTTGACTAACTCAACCACAGCCGGAAAAAAAAAGGACTTTATAGGCTCAATATGTCCAGACAAATCACAAAGAACCATGACGGGACTTTCATGATGGCCCTCCGATTCCCCCTGTATTGAATTGTGTTGTAGTTGTACTGTCTGAGACTGTCCTCATGTTGTAAAGCGCTGCACAAAACTGTTGGTGCTACCTAAATCCTGTATAAAAATAATAATCATGGGACTTTAAAATACCCCTCCAACTGGACAATATATTTACAACAAACTCTGTTAAAAAGTATACAGATCTTTATGACATCATATTAAAATCTGCTTAAAATCACTTGATTTGTATATAGACATCAATGCTACCATTGAGAAAGTAAGAAATGTACAGTATGGTAGTCCTTCAAACGTGTGTTGTAAGAGGTCAACGTATTTCGCTGAAAAAACTGCTTCCTCAGGACCTCATATTTTATGTACAAGCACAACTGGAACTGGACATAGATGTGATTCTAACAACAAAAAGTACATAGAAATAAAAAATCTTATAATAAAGTATAATCGACAACAATCATTTACCTAGGTACATAACTAAATTAAATGCTATCCCCTGAAATGGGGGATGAATGGGGGGGGTTCCCCTCTTCTCTCTTTCTCTCCCATTTCAGGAGATAGCATTTCATTTAGTTATATACCTAGGTAAATGATTGTTGTCAAACACACATGAACTTTAATGGCATCCCAGTCTTAGTCCGTAGGGTTCAATATTGAGTTGGCTCACCCTTTTGCAGCTATAACAGCTTCAACTCTTCTAGGAAGGTGTCCACAAGGTTTAGGAGTGTGTCTATGGGAATGTTTGATCATTCTTCCTGAAGCGCATTTGTGAGGTCAGGCACTGATGTTGGACGAGAAGGCGTGGCACACAGTCTCCGCTCTAATTCATCCCAAAGGTATTCTATCTGGTTGAGGTCAGGACTTCTGCAGGTCAATCAAGTTCCTCGACCCCAAACTCGCTCATCCATGTCTTTATGGAACTTACTTTGTGCATTGGTGCTCAGTCATGTTGGAAAAGGAAGGAGCCAGCCCCAAACTGTTCCCACAAAGTCTTGGTATGCTGACTCCTTAAGACTTCCCTTCACTAGAGGTCAGGACTCTGTTTAGGCCAGTCCAAACTCGCTCATCCATGTCTTTAGGGACCTTGCTTTGCAGCTATAACAGCTTCAAATCTTCTGGGAAGGCTGTCCACAAGCTTTAAGTGTATGTTTATGGGAATGTTTGACTATTCTTCCAAAAAACGCATTTGTGAGGTCAGGCACTGATGTTGGTCAAAAAGGCCTGGATCGCAGTATCCGCTCTAATTCATCCCAAAGGTGTTCTACCTGATTGAGGTCAGGACTCTTGCAGGTCAGTCAAGTTCCTCGACCCCAAACTCACTCATCCATGTCTTTATTGTGCACTAGGGCCCAGTCATGTTGGAACAGGAAGGGGCCATCCCTAAACTGTTCCCACAAAGTTTGGAGCGTGAAATTGTCCAAAATGACTTCCAGCCTTAAGAGTTCCTTTCACTGGAACTAAAGGGCCAAGCCCAACCCCTGAAAAACAACCCCGCACCATAATCCCCCCTCCACCAAATGATTTGGACCAGTGCACAAAGCAAGGTCCATAAAGACATGGATGAGAGAGTTTGGGGTCTTGATGGACAGAAAGGGATGTCAGCAAGGGGTGCGTATCTGTATAAGGAGAGAAGGAGGAATGAGAGGGATGTCAGCAGTAGGTGATGCATCCAGATGAGAGGGGAGGGAGGTCAGAGGGGGGGTCATCCAATTGGGGATAGATGGAAGTCGGTGGGGAGTGAAACATCCACCTAGGAAAAAATAGATACCATCAACAAGTGAAGCATCTAGTTAGGGATGGATGTCAATGATGATTGAGGCGAATGGGGGAAATACATCAGAAGCACCAAACCAAATGGTAAAAAAGTCCAAATCATTTTAATGGTTCATAGTATGATCACATAAAGCAATGAACACCTTTTGGAGACAAAACCATTACCTCTTTATCAGGGTTCAGAACTTAAATGGACTCATTAGCATAAAATACCAGATAGATCCATAAAACCCATCTTGCAAGATGGATGGAAGATACTGTCAACACAGTTACCAGTGGTGGCCCGTCCATTAAGGGCTCCACCCCCCTAATCCATGCGCCTGTCCGGCCCCTAATCTACATGCTGGGTGCCGGATGCATGGATTTCAATATGTTTCTTTTTTCTTTTTTTGACGCACATGATTAGAGCTTGAGGCTGTAATTGGCTTTAAAAAAGGGTGGGCTCGGGGCGCAGAGAATGAAAATTTGCTATTGTCTTACTGATTCTCCTCCCAGTCAATCAGGGAGCGGGTCCTGAGTCTAAGGACTCCCGGCCAATTGGGTCTCAGGAGGTCCTACGCAGGGCCGTCTTTAATATTGATTGGACCCTGGGCAAAACTTTTCTTGGCCCCCCCCCCCCATGCAGTTTCGCTCTCCACCTGCTCTGAGACATACAATAAATAGCAGCTACACTCAAAATCAGTTTACTGAATCAGATCAGGCAGCTATTGTGATTGGTTGCCAGAGGTTACAGTGTATCATTACCGCTCACTGACTGGTTGCTAGAGGTTACAGCACATGATTTCTGCTTGTTGATTGGTTGCTAGAGATTCATGTGGATATGACCTCAGGGGGGCATGGTATACATATGAATGCCGCCGGCCGTCATTTGCATATGAATGCAGCCACTATTTACATATGAATGCTGCTGGCAGCCTCTATTTACATATGAATACCGCCACTATTTACATACAAATGCTGGTATTTACATGTAAACACAGGTTCTGCTGGTGAGTCATCTGTACACAACAACAGGGTAGAGCTGGGCAGCATTAGTAGCAGCACTTCACACTGAGATATCGGGACACAGCACAGGACTAAAACTTCAAGGGACGAGGGAATTTAAACCAGGATAGTTGTCAAGTATGAGGCAGCTACTTTGGGCCCCACAACAATGACAGGGCCCAGGGCAGCTGCCCCTTTTGCCCTGCCTTAAAAACGGCCCTGGTCCTACGGGTCCGGCTCTTCTTCTTCTGGAGCAAGAAGCAACATTGGCATCTGCCTCCTAAGGTAAGGCCACTGATCTTATAATCAAAATAATGGTGCACTTATTCTCTAACTTCTATACAAAAATAATGTGACCAATAAACTAAATGTGATATATACTGTTTTCTAACCATATACCTGCCATATACAGTACATAAACCTGGTAAAATCAATCCAAAAAAATATTTATATGAAGATTATTTTGAAGTTCATCAAAGATAAAAGTTCTGTATTTGGAGTAGGTATAAAGTCCACCCAAAATTCACTGCTGCTCCGGTGCGTGCTAATAATAATAATAATTAATCCGTGAAAAGTGCACCTTCACCATCAACCCCAAGAGAATTGGCCGCTCACCTTCAGGGTATGACCGGTTATGGTCAAACAGAGCCTTTGTATGATCCCACGATCTTTAGTGTCTGCAGGCATCCACTCGAAGTGATCCGGATCTCCCGCAGTTTCCATTTTGATCAGCAAGCAATCCTTTATGTCTCCCAATTGCTCAGAGTATATAAAAAATTTCCATTGCGTAATATATATATATATATATATATATATATATATATATATATATATATATATATATGTATATAAATAGAATATTGCACACTCACATTCAAGACTCTTTAAACACCGCAAATGTTTTTAAAACCTTTGACAGCTACTCTCCTCCTCACCATCCTTCCTGGTGTACAAGACCCCGTAAAGTACATCACCGTCTCCACCAAAAGCGTTGCGTCACTTGTCACGTGACTTTTTTGCAGGCCTGGGGATCCACTTGAGGGCGAATTCCTCTGGGGCACAGGTTATTGAGAGTTACAACGTCTTTGATATCTGCCACCATCAAGTCATTCACTTTCTCTGCATCTTTGAGGCAGTCTTGTCTCCAGTTTTCTTGTTTATCTGGACATTCATCTGCTCAAAATCATTTTTACTTTTCACTGTAATAAACAACGCTTTCGCCAGATCTCCAGACAGTAGAAAGTTTTCTGTTGCTCCAGCTTACAATACTGGCCACTGATCGCCACCGTCCGTCTCTCTCCCATGGGGGGGGTTACTGATCACCACCACCCATCTCCCATAGGGGGCACTGTACACCATCGTCTGTCTGCTGTGGGTGGGGGGGCAGGATTGTTTGCCGCCCCTCCCAAAATATTAAAGCACCAGCCGCCACTGACAGTTACATCTCCTCACTGATGTTCCACAATACAGCAAGATAGATTTTAATGTATGTTATTGAGTCCATTTAAGTTCTGGTAAAGTTTCTGAGCCCTGATGAAGGGTGAGAGGTTTTGCCCCGAAACATGGTGGCTTTTTTTTTATCATATTAGAAACCATTACAAACCAAAAAGGAGACTTGCTTGGGGTGAGTAGTCTTACCAAAGCCAGTTAGCCCTTTGAATGATCGTGTTCTCCTCACGCTTCCTAAATAAATGTTTAATTCCCAACGCCTCTTGGATATGTCTTTTTGGGGAGGAATAAATGTCAGCAATGGGTGAGGCATTTGGGGGTGTATGTGAGTGGCAGGGTAAGGACTACGTCGGGAAGTGACAGATTTGATGTACTTTCATGAGGGACAACCTAGTAGCATATAGTCACTTTCCTGTCAGGAGCCCAACAAACAATACCCTTTACCCCTGGGTGGGCATATGTCCCAATCCCATTCATTCAGTGAAATCTCTAGTGCTTGGTGATTGGCTGTAAAGGGATCCAAAATACACTGACAATAACTGATCCCCCGCTCTATTTAAAAGGTAATAAAAAAGCAATAAAAAAAAAAGAAGAGTAAAAATAGATGAATGTTTGTAGAAGTAAAGTTATACCCATGGTGGCACCGATCATTTATTCAAATAAATGACTATTTCTGCAAATGACCACGGAAGACCTGCAGCGGTTTTCACACTTATTGTTTTAGTAGAACAATGAGCTCAGGTCTGCCGGTAGCCCTTATGAAAGGCTTTCTTCCCCACAAATCATCTGCGATATAATTATATGCAATAAAATACATCAATTTTGAGCTCTCAGAGATTTAAATGGTCTTACACCATAATAGGCACGAGAATGTTCATTCGTATGATCAGGAATTCCGAGATATAACTTTTTAATAGGTATGTTTTACAGGAGAAATTTAAAAGTGACTCTCTAATTATCCTGGCAGGCCATAATTCAATCCATGGCATTCAGGGGAATGTGGGTCAGGATTTAACAGAAGAATCACGGCAACAATGGTAAGATAGCACAGAATCTGCAGATATATTAAAGCCCCAAATTATGTGGACACCTCTTCACCTCTCCAAATGATTCATTTAAGGAGGACCTTCACCCTCTTCTATGACTTGCCATCATTTTCCTCCTCCCGCTCTCCTTACACAATTGGATCATTTTTTTCTGTCTTATAGGGTAATTTTTTTTTTTTTTTTTTGTGGACCTTTCTCGCCTATGTGGGAATGGTATTCTTCTTGAAAAATAACTCCTGGGACCTTCACCCTCTTCTATGACGTGCTATCATTTTCTTCCTCCCACTTACATTACACAATTGGACAATATTTTTTCTGTTTTACAGGGTAAATGTTTTCCTCAGGATCTGAACCCTCACTTACAGCTTTCTCACCCATGCGGGAATGGTGTTCTTCCTGAAAAAAATACTCCTGGGACCTTTACCCTCTTCTATGACTTGCTATAATTTTCCTTCTCCCATCCACCTTACAAAATTGGACAATATTTTTTTCTTTTTTATAGGGTAAATGTTTTCTTCGGGACCTGGACCCTCACTTACAGCTTTCTCGCCCATACAGGAATGGTGTTCTTCCTGAAAAAAGACTCCTGGGACCTTCACCCTCTTCTATGACTTTCTATCCTTTTCCTCCTCACCACTCACATTACACCATTCGATAATATTTTTTTCTGTTTTTATAGGGTAAATATTTTCTTCGGGACCTGAACACACCCTTACAGCTTTCTCGCCTATGCAGGAATAGTGTTCTTCCTGAAAAAAGACTCCTAACCTGTGGTCACCCAGATCTCTAATGGGGATTTCATTTGCTTTCGGAGGGGGGAAGGAGGGTTGCAAGAACCCATACTACTGCTACATTGGTGGCCCAATAAGTCTAATGCCCCGTACACACGGTCGCATTTTCCGATGGAAAATGCCCGATCGGAGCGTGTTGTTGGAAATTCCGACCGTGTGTGGGCTCCATCGGACATTTTCCATCGGATTTTCCGACACACAAAGTTGGAGAGCAGGAGATAAAATTTTCCGACAACAAAATCCGTTGTCGGAAATTCCGATCGTGTGTACGGACAAAGTGCCACGCATGCTCAGAATAAATAAAGAGATGAAAGCTATTGGCCACTGCCCCGTTTATAGTCCCGGCGTACGTGTTTTACGTCACCGCGTTTAGAACGATCGGATTTTCCGACAACTTTGTGCGACCGTGTGTAGACAAAACAAGTTTTAGCCAATATCCGTCGGAAAAAATACTAGGATTTTGTTGTCGGAATGTCCGAACAAAGTCCGACCGTGTGTACGCCCTATTATACTTTCTAATGAGATGCTGCCCTAATGAGTATAAAAAGTACCTCCCTATTAGAGCAGTGATATAACGAGTAGCAAAGCATATTATGGTTGGTCCACTGGAAAAGCTTTCTTTAAGGGAAAGGAAGAACAAATGCAAAGAACAAAAGAACAAAATATGTGTATATATATATATATATATATATATATATATATATATATATATATATGAAAAAATGGTTAAAAGCAGGTAGTTAAGATGACTGCCCACCCAAACTAGGGCATGCATACACCCAGGACTGTACAGATGCTATGCCCACAATTCTTTGCTTTATGGCTCCAGCAAAAAAATAGAGGCCCCTACTTGCCCCTTCTTCCAGTCATGTGCTTGCATTGTGTAGAGAATACCACAGAACCAGTGATGACAACATTTGTTAAAAATAATGAAAAATGGAAAGATTTTATTTCAAAATTTTGTTAGCATGTTGAGGAGAGGGGAAAGAAGGTACCAAAGCTAGAAAAATATAGGCAGAATAAACTTCAACTTTAAAGCTCACCTATTTTCTTTCCCTGCCCCTCTCTTTCTGTGACTCTGCGGCACTGAGAGCTGAGATTGATCTCCTAGAGAAGTCCCTGCAATGGTTTTAAGAACCTCTTGTTCCTAGACACATATTTCCTGGCTCCAGATTCAGTAGTAAAAGTTTAAATGTCCAATAAAAAGTGCTCTCCCGCTTTCGGAAGTACATTAAAGAAAGGAAAATGAAGCATATTTTCTTTGAAGTCTGCTACATAAAAGACAAAATAGTTCACTTCCTTTCCAATTGAACCCACCAACATCCGATGGCACTAATATACACCAATTAGGCATAACATTATGACCACCCACCATAACCTGTTAAGGCATGCACTCCTCTAGACCTTTGAAGGTATGCTGTGGTATCTGGCACCAAGCCCTCCATAGCAGACCCTTCAAGTACTGTAAGCTGTAAGGTTGGACCTCCATGGATTGGACTTGTTTTTCCAGCACATCCCACAGATGCTGGACTGGATTGAGATCTAGAGCATTTTTCAGGACAAGTCAACACCTCAAAGTTGTGGTTGTGTTCCTCAAACCATTCTTGAATTCATCAGACCAGGCCACCCTCTTCCATTGTTCCGTGCTCCAGTTCTGAGGCCCATGTGCCCATTGTAGACTCTTTTGACTGTGCACACGGGTCAGCATGGTCGGTGGGCTACTCTGCCCCATACACAACATGGTGTGATGATCTGTGTGTTCTGACACCTTTCTATCAGAACCAACATTCACTTTTTCGGAAATTTGAGCTACAGTAGGTCTTCTATCGGATCGGACTACACAGGCCAGCCTTCACTCCCCACCTCCATCAATGAGCCTTCCCTCCCCACCTCCATCAATGAGCCTTCCCTCCCCACCTCCATCAATGAGCCTTCCCTCCCCACCTCCATCAATGAGCCTTCCCTCCCCACCTCCATCAATGAGCCTTCCCTCCCCACCTCCATCAATGAGCCTTCCCTCCCCACCTCCATCAATGAGCCTTCCCTCCCCACCTCCATCAATGAGCTTTCCCTCCCAGCCTCCATCAATGAGCCTTCCCTCCCCACCTCCATCAATGAGCCTTCCCTCCCCACCTCCATCAATGAGCCTTCCCTCCCCACCTCAATCAATTATCCCTCGCTCCCCACCTCCATCAATGAGCATTCGCTCCCCACCTCCATCAATGAGCCTTCGCTCCTCACCTCCATTAATTGGCCTTTCCTCCCCACCTCCATCAATGAGCCTTCGCTCCCCACCTCCATCAATGAGCCCTTCCTCCCCAACTCCATCAATGAGCTTTCACTCCCCACCTCCATCAATGAGCCTTCCCTCCCCACCTCCATCAATGAGCCTTCGCTCCCCATCCCCATCAATCAGCCTTCGCTCCCCATCTCCATCAATGAGGCTTCCCTCCCCACCTCCATCAATGAGCCTTCGCTCCCCACCTCCATCAATGAGCCTTTCCTCCCAACCTCCATCAATGAGCTTTAACTCCCCACCTCCATCAATGAGCCTTCCCTCCCCACCTCCATCAATGAGCCTTCGCTCCTCATCCCCATCAATCATCCTTCGCTCCCCACCTCCATCAATGAGCCTTCCCTCCCCACTTCCATCAATGAGCCTTCGCTCCCCATCCCCATCAATCAGCATTCCCTCCCCACCTCCATCAATGAGCCTTCCCTCCCCACTTCCATCAATGAGTCTTCCCTCCCCACCTCCATCAATCAGTCTTCCCTCCCCACCTCCTTCAATGAGCCTTGGCTGCTCATAAGTTGTAGTGTGACCAGTTTTCCTTCCTTGGACCACTTTTGGTTGGTACTGGCCACTGCAGACTGGGAACATCCCACAAGAGCTGCAGTTTTGAAGTTGCTCTGATCCAGTCCTCCAGACATTACAATCTGGCCCTTGTCAAAGTCGTTGGAATCCTTACACTTCATTTTCTGTTTCAACACTTCAAGGACAACATGTTCACTTGCTGCCCAATATATCCCACCAACTTTCAGGTGCCATTGTAACAAGATATTCAGTGTTATTCACCTGTCAGTTGTCATAATGCTATCGCTGTACATAAAAGACAAATCAGATGGACCTGAGATTTTGGATCATATGTCAAGGTGTCCTCACCTCTTCACACATCAGCAGTCAGCCAGGGCAAAGTGGAGTGTGATCAATTATACCAACAGCTGGAAAATCGCACACCTGGATGCAGAACAAGTTCTGTACTGACACATTTCGTCTTAGGCACAGAGCTACCTCAATAAATGGAAAAATACTATTTTGCATCTTGGCGTGGGGTGTTCCTGATGCTGGTATTGATTCCAATGGCAGAGATTAGGGATGAGCTTGGGTTCAGTCCAAACCCTTGTTCAACCAAACTCTGGAGGAACCCTCATTGTTGGCCAGATGTGGCTGGTGCAGTTCGGCTGGGATGGGGATGCTTGTGACATCATTTACCTTAAAATGTCTGGAACATTCCTTTAAAATAGCCAGCATAAACAAGTTAATGGCTGACGCATTTTGTCTTAGGCATAGCTCTACCTCAATCAATAAAAAATATTGTTTTGCATTTTGGCGTAGGGTGTTACTGATGCTAGTATTGATTCCATTGGCAGAGACTGGGGATAAACCTGGGTTTGGTCCAATCCCATGTTTAACTGAACCTTGGAGGAACTGTCAATGTTGGATGAATCAGATGTGGCTGGGGCAGTCCGGCTGGGATGGAAATGCTCATGACATCATTGACCTTATATGGCTGGAACATCACACACATGGATAAAGGAAAAACTTCCTTTTTTTAAATAGACAGCAGAAACAAATTCTGTGCCAACGCGTTTCGTCTTAGGCACATCGCTACCTCAATGCTCAATGTTCCTAATGCTGATATTGTTTCCTTTGTCAGAGACTGGGGACAAGCGTGGGTTCAGTCCAAACCCATGTTCAGCTGAACCCTGGAAGAAGCTATCATTATTGGCCAAATCAGATCTGTCTCGGGCTGTCCGGCTGGGATGGGGATGCTTGTGACATAATTGACTTTATATAGCTAAATAGCCATATTAAGTCAATGTCATTGACCCAGTATGCCCATGTGGTTATATTAGTTCAATTTAATTTATATAATATGGCCATGTGGTCATATTATGTCAATGTCCTTGACCCAATATGGCCATATAGTTCAAAGATGTCAGGAACATCCTGCCCCTTTGTGCAATGCCCTGGCGTCAGCTAATTGGGCTGGCACTGACAGCTTCCTTCTGGGTTCGGCTGAACATGGGTTTGCAATGAACCCAAGTTCATCCCTAGTGGAGACAAGCCAACCAGCACCTGAAATGTAACTATAGAGTGTAGAGTCTTACCTTACTTTGAGCAGCATGTGAAATGCTTACTAGGGGCAGAGATGCTTGTGACATCATTGAGCTACATGACCATATTCCAATAATAGCTCAATATCATTGCTGTGTTTACAAATGTCTGACACAGATCAGCCCCTGCTGCAACTTTTTCCTTTGTGACTTGCTAAAAAGTTACAATGTGCAGTCTGATTGCTGGGGGAGAGGAGACTGAGGAAATGCTTTCTGTTGTCTGCAGCAGACCAATATCAGACTAGGAAAAGTCACTAGAGTGCTTCTTTATAATGATAAAAGGCCTATACTTTCAGGGATCATTTCTGTAGGATTCAAAGGGAGAGATGTGCTCGAAACTGTCCAAACTCACCTTCCACAATGATGAATTGTAGGGTTCTTGTCTCGTTAGGACTCTTGTTGGCAGTACTTCTCTATGCAGGTGCTGCCACCATTTGATGACTTTGTCATCTTTCTAGATGGGAAGATGGCAGGAGGGAGCTCATTCAGAGTAACAAAAAAAATACATAAATAAAAAATAAAAAAATGATGATAAAAGGCAAAGGTTTTTTTGTTATACATGTCAGGAATTTATTCATGCACTTTTTTTTTTTGAGCTGTTGAACAATCTGTTACATCACCTATTCTCAAGCATGTAGTTCCCCTCGGTGTGAATGGACTTGATTTTGTTCTCTCATCTCTGGATTATTTATCGGTCTGTATCTCTTCCTCCTCCACACTCCCCTCCCAGACTGATCTGAGTCATGTATCTGGTATGGCACACAAAATACAGTTAAATGTGCAGCTATTAGTGCGACGCTCTGGGCTTGGGGACCAGCTGTGATGAAGAATCCGCCATGGCCCCCCGAGTCATGAATGACATTTGTGATCACATAGAGTTATCTGAGAGTGCAGACTGACTTCATGCTATCGCTTCTCTCACTGGTGGGACTGACTGTAGACATTGACACCTTCCTGTCTGCATCGTAAGAGCCTTCCCACCCAAAACCCATATGTCAGTATTAGGTGGATGCTGGAGAGTCAAACCCCCCTTCTACCCCCCCCCCCCCCCGGACAATCCGTTTGGAGATATCTGTGCACTGAGGTCCTGGATTTATGCCCCTGCTGTGCCCATTATGAGGGGTTCCCACCATCCATGTGCTGAGTTCCCAGGTCTTTACACCTGTTGTGCCCATTATAAGGGGTTCCCACCATCCCTGTGCTGAGTTCCTGGGTCTGTACCTTTGCTGTGCCCATTATGAGGGGTCTTCTCCATCCCTGTGCTGAGTTCCTGGGTCTGTACACCTCCTGTGCCCGTTATGAGAGGTTCCCACCATCATTGTGCTGAGTTCCTGGGTCTGTACACCTGCTGTGCCCGTTATGAGAGGTTCTCACCATCCCTGTGCTGAGTTCCCAGGTCTGTACACCTCCTGTGCCCGTTATGAGAGGTTCCCACCATCATTTTGCTGAGTTCCTGGGTCTGTACACCTCCTGTGCCCGTTATGAGAGGTTCCCACCATCATTGTGCTGAGTTCCTGGGTCTGTACACCTGCTGTGCCTGTTATGAGAGGTTCTCACCATCCCTGTGCTGAGTTCCCAGGTCTGTACACCTGCTGTGCCCATTATGAGAGGTTCCCACCATCCCTGTGCTGAGTTCCCAGGTCTGTACACCTGCTGTGCCCATTATGAGAGGTTCCCACTATCCCTGTGCTGAGTTCCCAGGTCTGTACACCTGCTGTGCCCATTATGAGAGGTTCCCACCATCCCTGTGCTGAGTTCCTGGGTCTGTACACCTGCTGTGCCCATTATGAGAGGTTCCCACTATCCCTGTGCTGAGTTCCCAGGTCTGTACACCTGCTGTGCCCATTATGAGAGGTTCCCACTATCCCTGTGCTGAGTTCCCAGGTCTGTACACCTGCTGTGCCCGTTATGAGAGGTTCTCACCATCCCTGTGCTGAGTTCCCAGGTCTGTACACCTCCTGTGCCCGTTATGAGAGGTTCCCACCATCATTTTGCTGAGTTCCTGGGTCTGTACACCTCCTGTGCCCGTTATGAGAGGTTCCCACCATCATTGTGCTGAGTTCCTGGGTCTGTACACCTGCTGTGCCTGTTATGAGAGGTTCTCACCATCCCTGTGCTGAGTTCCCAGGTCTGTACACCTGCTGTGCCCATTATGAGAGGTTCCCACCATCCCTGTGCTGAGTTCCCAGGTCTGTACACCTGCTGTGCCCATCATGAGAGGTTCCCACCATCCCTGTGCTGAGTTCCCAGGTCTGTACACCTGCTGTGCCCATTATGAGAGGTTCCCACTATCCCTGTGCTGAGTTCCCAGGTCTGTACACCTGCTGTGCCCATTATGAGAAGTTCTTACCATCCCTGTGCTGAGTTCCCAGGTCTGTACACCTGCTGTGTCCATTATGAGGGGTTAATTTTGTTTATTGAAAAATCTTACAAACAACAACTTATATACAATAAAACCATAATAAATAAATAAAACATATTTACGAAATGACTGAATATGATTCTACAAAACAAGAACATAATAAATGGTGCAAACCAAATTGCGCACAACACAATCCCTACGGGAGAGCCAGACTAAGGAACATCACCGTCACCATACATGTAGCCTTTTATCAAAAATATATTTCATCTTGAAAATCTAGGGGAGTGAATCAAGAATACAAAGAAAAGCCGCACACCCCGAGATCAACAGGCAGCAGCTACAGAGTCCTGATATTCCTCCACGTCCTTATCCAGACCTCCTGCTGCCACCTGCCTTTCTCAAGACCCCAAATCTTCCCAACCTCACCCAGAATGTCCTGCACCACCACTTCGACAGGGAGGATTTTACCCCGTAAGGATACCTGGCACCGTGCACTCCACGTGAAATAACGGTCTACTAAAAAAAGTGTTTCCAAATCATAATCCCGACAAGTCTGGAATGCCCCATACACCCACGCTGCATAACTCATATGGGGGGAGGAAGGGTATACTCAGAGCCCTCCCCACCCTCTTGTACACCTCTATATTAAAAGGGCATTGAAGTAGAAAGTGATCCATGGACTCCTCCACACTCCACTCTCGGGCAGCCTCATTCATTCATGGAAAGAAACTTCAAGTTGCCCTTCACATATAGTTTTCCATGAAAGGCAAGCCAAGCCTGATCCCTAAACTTCACTGGGATTCTCTCCAAATTAATCAATCGCAAACCCACCCCCAAAACCAGGCTTGGGCAATCCCTCAAGGCCAGTGGCTCGCAAAAAGCAGAACTCATGATCCGCCTCTCAAGAAGTTTCCTTGGAAGAGATCTGACTTCTCCTGCTGTTACTTGCCACTGCCGAAGCATTATAAGGGGTTCCCACCACCCATGTGCTGATTTCCTGACTGTATACACCTGCTGTGCCCATTACGAGGGGTCTTCGCCATCCCTGTGCTGAGTTCCCGGGTCTGTACATATGTTGTGCCCATTATGAGGGGTTCCCACCATCCCTGTGCTGATTTCCTGGGTCTGTTGACCTGCTGTGCCCATTATGAGAGGTTCCCATCATCTCCTGCTCTCAGTTTCATGTATCATATTAAAGGGGTTATAAACACTTACATATACCCATTGAAGTGACTGGCCTCAGGTGATAAGTAAAGATGAAACAAATCCTCCTACACAAGTTGTACCTGCTTATCTGCAGTCTTCTCTTCTCTACATCCATTCAAAGTTCAGAATTAACACAGCTTGTTTGAGCTTTCGGAAAAGCAGGGGGCAGAGAGCTGAAGTTACACTCTGCAGAGCTCAGTGAGGAGAGCTCTGAGAGCTGATTGGAGGGAAGAGACACACCCCCCTTCACCCAGCACACAGAAACAGAGCTGAGGCTGTCAATCACAGGCTGTGCACTGAAGCTCCCTCCCCTGTCACCATTTTTTTCATCTCTTGGTGTCAGGAAAACTTGTCAGAAGTGACTCATACAGACAATGCTGCGTACAGCACCCTGCCAGCCCCTCCCACCAGTCATAATCTGCCTGCATTGCATAAAAAAGTGCTTCACTGGGTCTAACATAAAGTATGTAGTGAAAATGGAAAGAGACAGGTTCAGTTTAAACTCCTTCAAGCAAAAAAAAAAAAATCAGAGGGAATTTAGCTACAAGGGATCTGTGAAATAATGATCCAATCCGCACACACATATGTACGCGCGGCTTTGTTCCATAAACAGTAAGTAAACAAGTCATTTGTTTTGAAAAGCCATCATAATGCAGCTTGCACGCAGGGCCGCGGGTTATGTATGAATCTACATGCAGTCGGCGCACACATTGCCGCAACGTCTGTTCCCTCCACCTTCGCAGGAAGAAAACATTAAATCACATTTTCGGAAATTCTCTCTGCTCAAAACAAGCGACTTACTGGAGGAAATCACGAAGCCCATGGCGTCCTATGGCGGCGAGGTTTTAATCTTTAAACTACAGCTTTTCTTTGGCTTGGTTGAAGGTGGAATCCTGATCAGGGGCCCATATACACTATATTAACAAAAGTATTGGGACGCCTGCCTTTACACGCACATGAACTTTAATGGTGTCCCAGTCTTAGTCCGTAGGGTTCAATATTGAGTTGGCCCCACCCTTTGCAGCTATAACAGCTTCAACTCTTCTGGGAAGGCTGTCCACAAGGTTTAGGAGTGTGTCTATGGGAACGTTTGACCATTCTTCCAGAAGAGCATTTGTGAGGTCAGGCACTGATGTAGGACAAGAAGGCCTGGCTCACAGTCTCCACTCTAATTCACCCCAAAGGTGTTCTATCTGGTTAAGGTCAGGCCAGTCATGTTCCTCAACCCCAAACTCGTTCATCCATGGACATAAGGACTTTGCTTTGTGCACTGGGAATGTTTTACCATTCTTCCAGAAGTGCTTTTGTCAAGTTCCTCCACCCCAAAACTTGTCATCCATTTTTTTATGGACCTTGCTTTGTGCACTGGTCCAAATCATTTGGCGGAGAGGGGATTCTGGTGTGGGGTTGTGTTTCAGGGGTTGGGCTTGGCCCCTTAGTTCCAGTAAAGGGAACCCTTAAGGCGTCAGCATACCAAGACATTTTGGACAATTTCATGCTCCCAACTTTGTGGAAACACTTTGGGGATGGCCCCTTCCTGTTCCAACATGACCAGTGCACCAGTGCAAAAAGCAAGGTCCATAAAGACATGGATGAGCGAGTCTGGGGTGGAGAAACTTGACTGGCCTGCACATTTGTGAGGTCAGGCACTGATGTTGGATGAGAGACCTGGCTCATAGTCTCCGCTCTAATTCATCCCAAAGGTGTTCTATTGGGTTGAGGTCAGGACTTTGTGCAGGCCGGTTAAGTTCATCCACCCCAAACTTAGTTACATATTTACATAGCTACATAGTAGGTGAGTTTGAAAAAAGACACAAGTCCATCAAGTCCAACCTATGTGTGTGATTATATAGAGATGGTTACAAACTCGCTCATCCATATCTTTATGGACCTTGCTTTGTGCACTGGTGCACGGTCATGTTGGACCAGGAAGGAGCCATCTCAAAGTTGGGAGCATGAATTTGTTTAAAATATCTTGGTATGCTGAGGCCTTAAGAGCTCCCTTGACTAGAACTAAGGGGCCAAGCACAACCCCTGGAAAATCAACCCCACACCATTATCCCCCTCCACCAAATGATTTGGACCAGTGCACAAAGCAAGGTCCATAAAGACATGGATGAGCGAGTTTGGGGTTAGCGTTTTCTGGGTACTTGACTCCCAGCATGCATCTGTGAAACATGGACAGGAGACTGATAAAAAGTACCAAAAATGCAACTGCAGTGCGTCTTTGATGCCTTTATAACGCATTTTTGACAAGTTTTCCATTCATTTCAATGGGGAGCTACATTTTTGATGCACTCCCGGTGTGTTTTCCTGACTCCCAGCATCTACCTGTAATACATGGATATGCGACTGAAAAAAAAAAGGCACCAAAAACGCAACTGCGGTGCATTTTTTTATGCATTTTTTGACGAGGTTTCCATGCATTTCAATGATGAGTTTTCAATGCATTTTCTGAGTGGCTGAATCCCAGTGTAAACCTGTAAAATATGGATATGTGACTAAAAAAAAAAATGCACCAGCAACGCAACTGCGATGCCTTTTCCATTAATTTATTTTACTTTTTTTTAAGCATTTGTATTTATTTTCGCATCAGAAATATAAAATATCATAACATAGGGCTAACAAGCCATCAGGGAGAGAGAAGGAAATTGGGAGCTACATTTTTTAGTGCGATTTAGTTCTCCATTCATTTCAATGGGCAGCTGCGTTTTCGGGTGCGGTTTTGAAAAGCGCGCCAAAGATGCAGCATGCAGGACTTTTGAAAACATGCTGCACCAGCAGCACAGTGACGTGAAGAGTCCCATACGATTTAAAGGGGAAATAGTTTGATGGCGTTTTTAGGAAACGTAAAAAGTCAACAAAAAAACGCGTCGGTCTGAAAGCACCTATAGTCCTATGAGAAGACTGTGGTTGGAATGAATGGTCTGGCGACGGGGTCCCTTTAAGGATTTCGATTGGAATTAAAAAATAAGGATCGCGTTCATCAATTAGAGGGGAAAAAACAGACAAATCTCGGCGCGCTTCGGAGATACTTTGGTAAATGGATTCAAACGCCTCCTCCTCCGACTGAACAGCCGCGTATTATTCACAGTCCATCTGCTTTGCTGGCACTGACAGAGCTGTTACGGTATTTTCTTCATGAGCAGCTTACGGGGTGTGATTACCTTATTAAGGCTATACCGAAAATGTAAAAAAAAAAAAAAAAAAAATGACGGAAAAGCGGAGCTTGAGCTGCGTCGCACGATCACATCCATCAAACGCAACCAGAGCTCAGGGTCCAGCATCTGAGAAAAGCTCGGAATTTCTAACGACTTCAGAAACACTTATCCATGACAGCATTTTATCGGCAGGAAACATGTTTAAAGTGGACCTGTCATCAGATATAGCTTTGTCATGATAAGTGCATGCATGCCAAGTAATGTGTTAGCGTAACAGTTCCAGGTATATCCAGTATTACATCTCCCAGAGATCACAATACTCCCCCTGAGGATGCCTTCCATCTGCTCCGTCATCTGGTTTTCTCTCCAGAAGACTGGAGACATCTTTGTTCAGGTATCATCCAGGGTTAGCATCTACTTTCTGGACCGAAATGCCGATTCAGGGGCATACACTATATGGTCAAAAGTATTGGGACGCCTGCCTTTACACGCACATGAACTTTAATGGCATCCCAGTCTTCGTCCGTAGGGTTCAATATTGAGTTGGCCCACCCTTTGCAGCTATAACAGCTTCAACTCTTCTGGGAAGGCTGTCCACAAGGTTTAGGAGTGTGTCTATGGGAATGTTTGACCATTCTTCCAGAAGAGCATTTGTGAGGTCAGGCACTGATGTTGGAAGAGGAGGCCTGGCTTGCCATCTCCACTTTAATTCATCCCAAAAGTGTTCTATCTGGTTGAGGTCAGGCCAGTCAAGTTCCTCCTCCTCAAACTTGCTCATCCATGTCTTTATGGACCTTGCTTTGCTTTGTGCACTGGCATGTTGGAACAGGATGGGGACATCCCTAAACTGTTCCCACAAAGGTTGGGAGCTTGAAATTGTCTAAAATTTCTTGGTATACTGACGCCTTAAGAGTTCCCTTCACTGGAACTAAGGGGCCAAGAACAACCCCAGACAGGTAAAGTTCCTCCACCCCAAACTCGCTCATCCATGTCTTTAAGGACCTTGCTTTGTGCACTGGTCCAAATCATTTGGTGGAGGGGGGTATTATGGTGTGGGGTTATTTTTCAGCGGTTGGGCTTGGCCCCTTAGTTCCAGTGAAGGGAACTCTTAAGGCGTCAGCATACCAAGATATTTTGGACAATTTCATGCTCCCAACATTGTGGGAACAGTTGGGGATGGCCTCTTCCTGTTCCAACATGACTGCACACCAGTGCACAAAGCAAGGTCCATGAACTTGACTGGCCTGCACATTTCTGAACGTGTATATATGTAGGAAGGCCAGTATGGTGGCCTGAATTTATGGGAGGAGCCAGGGGGGTATTTAAGCAGCCCGCTCACCTGTGGTGCTTGTCGGTTTCCTGTGCGCAATACCCACCCTCCCATCCCCATTTCAAGGCATTCATTTCATTCATTCATTTCTCTCTACAGAATAATCATTTCTTAAACTAGGGTATGCCCCCTTATTCTGGCATAACGACCAGCAGACCAAGGCACACTTCCAGATCTATTTCCGATGGTAAGTTTTATGTTAACTACAAATGTTATCTATGTCCATATCGGACATAGGGCTCCACCCATAATATATATATATATATATATATATATATATATATATATATATATATATATATATATATATATATATATATATATATATATATATATATATATATATATATATATATATATATATATATATATATATATATATATATATATATATATATATATATATATATATATAGTATATAACAAATTATTCATAACCAAATTTTATTATAAAAAATTATATGACGCTTTTCTTTTTTTTTTTCAATAGAATATGATAATATATATATATATATATATATATATATATATATATATATATATATATATATACTGTATATATAAATATATTATAAAATAATGATAAATAAAATATGATTTTATATAATAAAATTTTACATAATGTGTTATATAATACGTAAAAGGAAGAAATAAGAGTGGTGCACTTATTCAATAACGTGCCATGAATTAATATACTTAAAAAAATGAACATGATGAGTATCCAAAAACATACAAATAAATAAATGTGAATAAAAGTCCAACTAAAGCCCAATGGTAGGAGTCAGTTCATATAGAGATAAGAATCTCATAGGAGTAACTTGATAGAAGAAAAAAACAGAAAACACATCAATCCAAACATCGACTGTTATATTTATGAATTGGCCGCTCACCTCCAAAAATGACCCAATGGGTCAAACAAGGCTCATCAGATAGTCAGATAAGAAATCCTGCTGATGGATCTGTAGAGACATCCAAGTCCCAAGCAAAAACGATGTCCCTGAGGAAGTCACGTGACCAGTGACGCAACGCATCGGGTGAAGCATTGTCACGTAATTTCCGATGGTGTTTTACGGAAGTGTGGTGAGAAGGTGAGTGTGTCACTACTCCCATTGTTTATTACTGCCACTTTTATTCTTACTTGATGTAAGCAGCTTCTTTTATTTAATAAATTTACTTTTTATTTGGCGATATTGTGCTATGGTTGTTCTTTGTTTCCTTTAAGCGCCATTTATACAAGAAGTGCCATTTCTTGGAGCGAGCTGTTTCCTCTACATATGGAGTTTCCTAAGATGTTTTGATACCAAGATCTGGACGTAGTTCTTCGTCTTCGCTTGGGACCTGGATGTCTTTACAGATCCATCAGCAGGATTTCTTACCTGACTAACTGATGAGCCTTGTTTGACCCTTGGGTCATTTTTGGAGGTGAGCGGCCAATTCATAAATATAACAGTTGACGTTTGGTTTGATGTGTTGTCTGTTTTTTCTTCTATCAAGTTACTCCTATGAGATTCTTATCTCTATATGAACTGACTCCTACCATTGGCCTTTAGTTGGAATTTTATTCACATTTATTTATTTGTATGTTTTTAGATACGTATCAAGTATATTAATTCACGGCACGTTATTGAATAAGCGTATCACTCTTATTTCTTCCTTTTACATTTGATTACGTCGTTTTTTTGGGTACACTACCAACTGATTGCAGCTAATTCACGGTCACTATACTTTTTTTTTTCCTTTTCTGAGTTTATTTTGACTATATTCACTGTATATAGACAGAAGGATGATTTAGTGGGATTTTCAGGGTGCCAGGCAAATAGAATTACTAGTAATACACCAAAGTATAAAAAAATATCAAAATTTATTACACATAAGACAAATTTAAAAGAATGTATTGGCTATACATATATTACGCAGACATCAGTACACATCTAGTTCATTGATGGAAAAGGTCACTCAGCAATAGTATCCCGACATGTTTCGCCCCCCAGGGCTTCCTCAGGGGATATTTATTGAGAGACAGAGGTAGATGTGTCACTGCATAAGACAAAGTGCAAGTTAAAAACAATACTTTTCATTTTTTTGTATTGTTTTTAACTTGTACTTTGTCTTATGCAGTGACACATCTACCTCTGTCTCTCAATAAATATCCCCTGAGGAAGCCCTAGGGGGCGAAACATGTCGGGATACTATTGCTGAGTGACCTTTTCCATCAATTAACTAGATGTGTACTTATGTCTACGTAATATAAGTATAGCTAATACATTCTTTTAAATTACTTTGGTGTATTACTAGTAATTCTATTTGCCTGGCACCCTGAAAATCCCACTAAATCATCCTTCTGTCTATATATATTACTCAGGGATGGTGGTGCCTTTTTTGTTGACACTGTCACCTATCCATACCAACTACTATATTCACCGTAGGTTGATTGTGTAACTTTGTTTTTAAAAAATATAAACCTAGTAGTGCGCAAGTTTATTTTTTTATAACAAGTGTTATGTTTTATATATATATATATATATATATATATATATATATATATATATATATATACACGCATATATTTATGTCAGCTACTGAAATTCATAACAATAATAAACAAATTCCCTGAGTGGCATTCCTCTAACACTAAGGCCATATGAAATGTCCCGCCAGGTCAGCTCTTGCCTCTCGGGAATCTGACATTTAAACCTTGAAGAGAGGTGCGGCTCCCTCAGGCCCAGGAAAGGTGACAATGGTAATTGTACCACAAAAAAAAATCCAGACAGTTATTGTGCGAGATAAATTACCTCTGACTGCACCCAGATCAGGTCAGATAAAAGAAGAAAAAAAAAAAAGAAGAGAAATAAAGACTGAATGCCTCGCACGTTTTTGTCTCATGCTCCTCTCGTGAACTTTTGATAAAAGGATAAATGAGGGGAATTAAACTTGCGTCCGCTGGCATTTAAACAGATGTCTGAAAACACATTAAAGTCCAATTGCTTAAATGTTTCTAGTGGAATAATCTGTTGCAAAGACGGGTGTGATGTCCGTATGTTGGGCTAATTGTGGAAGATTTGAGACTGGGTTCTTGTCAGGATGAAGACTGAGATAGAAATGTCTTATTAATTTAAAGGATCTTTATCACTTATTGATGAGTAACTGTGTATGCAACAAACTTTTAGGACATCACTGATGCAGCCTATCCATTCACTAGAGACTGGTGATATCACTGAGAATGCAGCCTATCCATTCACTAGAGACTGGTGACATCACTGAGAATGCAGCCTATCCAATCACTAGAGACTGGTGACATCACTGAGAATGCAGCCTATCCAATCACTAGAGACCGGTGACATCACTGAGAATGCAGCCTATCCATTCACTAGAGACCAGTGACATCACTGAGAATACAGCCTATCCATTCACTAGAGACCGGTGACATCACTGAGAATGTAGCCTATCCATTCACTAGAGACCGGTGATATCACTGAGAATGCAGCCTATCCATTCACTAGAGACCGGTGATATCACTGAGAATGCAGCCTATCCATTCACTAGAGACTGGTGACATCACTGAGAATGCAGCCTATCCAATCACTAGAGACTGGTGACATCACTGAGAATGCAGCCTATCCAATCACTAGAGACCGGTGACATCACTGAGAATGCAGCCTATCCATTCACTAGAGACCGGGAACATCACTGAATATGCAGCCAATCCATTCACTAGAGACCGGTGACATCACTGAGAATGCAGCCTATCCATTCACTAGAGACCGGTGACATCACAGAGAATGCAGCCTATCCATTCACTAGAGACCGGTGACATCACTGAGACTGCAGCCTATCCATTGCGTAGAGACTGATGACATCACTCTGAATGCAGCCTATCCATTCACTAGAGAACGGTGACATCACTGAGAATGTAGCCTATCCATTCACTAGAGACCGGTGACATCACTGAGAATGCAGCCTATCCATTCACTAGAGACCGGTGACATCACTGAGAATGCAGCCTATCCATTTACTAGAGACCGGTGACATCACTAAGAATGCAGCCTATCATTCACTAGAGACCGATGACATCACTGAGAATGCAGCCTATCCATTCACTAGAGACCGGTGACATCACTGAGAATGCAGCCTATCCATTTACTAGAGACCGGTGACATCACTAAGAATGCAGCCTATCCATTCACTAGAGACCGGTGACATCACTGAGAATACAGCCTATCCATTCACTAGAGACCGGTGACATCACTGAGAATGCAGCCTATCCATTCACTAGAGCCCGGGGACATCACTACGTTTTCAGCCTCCTAATAATGAAAACCTGTGACATCACTGGCAATGTAGCTTGTCTATTCCCTAAAGATTGATGACATCATTAAGAAGGCACTAGATCAGTTTTGTGGAAACATATGTCATCACTAACACTACAGCCTATCTGTTCATGAGAAATACAGTATCTCACAAAGTGAGTACACCCCTCACATTTATTGTAAATATTTTATTCTATCTTTTCATGTGACAACACTGAAGAAATGACACTTTGCTACAATGTAAAGTAGTGAGTGTACAGCTTGTATAACAGTGTAAATTTGCTGTCCCCTCAAAATAACTCAACACACAGCCATTAATGTCTAAACCGCTGGCAACAAAAGTGAGTACACCCCTAAGTGAAAATGTCCAAATTGGGCCCAAAATGTCAATATTTTGTGTGGCCACCCTTATTTCCAGCACTGCCTTAACCTGGAGTCTCTTCCACTCCTCCATGATGACATCACGGAGCTGGTGGATGTTAGAGACCTTGCGCTCCTCCGCCTTCCATTTGAGGATGCCCCACAGATGCTCAATAGGGTTTAGGTCTGGAGACATGCTTGGCCAGTCCATCACCTTTACCCTCAGCTTCTTTAGCAAGGCATTGGTCATCTTGGAGGTGTGTTTGGGGTCGTTATCATGTTGGAATACTGCCCTGCGGCCCAGTCATCCGAAGGGAGGAGATCATGCTCTGCTTCAGTATGTCTCAGTACATGTCGGCATTCATGAGTCCCTCAATGAACTGTATCTACCCAGTGCCGGCAGCACTCATGCAGCACCAGACCATGACACTCCCACCACCATGCATGACTGTAGACAAGACACACTTGTATTTGTACCCCTCACTTGGTTGCCGCCACACATGCTTGACACCATCTGAACCAAATAAGTTATTCTTGGTCTCATCAGACCACAGGACATGGTTCCGGTAATCCATGTCCTTAGTCTGCTTGTCTTCAGCAAACTGTTTGTGGGCTTTCTTGTGCATCATCTTTAGAAGAGGCTTCCTTCTGGGATGACAGCCACGCAGACCAATTTGATGCAGTGTGCGGCGTATGGTCTGAGCACTGACAGGCTGACCCCCCCACCCCTTCAACCTCTGCAGTGATGCTGGCAGCACTCATACGTCTATTTCCCAAAGACAACCTCTGGATATGATGCTGAGCACGTGCACTCAACTTCTTTGGTCGACCACAGCGAGGCCTGTTCTGAGTGGAACCTGTCCTGTTAAACCGCTGTATGGTCTTGGCCACCGTGCTGCAGCTCAGTTTCAAGGTCTTGGCAATCTTCTTATAGCCTAGGACATCTTTATGTAGAGCAACAATTCTTTTTTTCAGATCCTCAGAGAGTTCTTTGCCACGAGGTGCCATGTTGAACTTCAAGTGACCAGTATGAGAGAGTGAGAGCGATAACACCAAATTTAACACACCTGCTCCCCTTTCACACCTGAGACCTTGTAACACCAAAGAGTCACATGACACCAGGGAGGGAAAATTGATAATTGGGCCCAATTTGGACAGTTTCCCTAATGTACTCACTTTTGTTGCCAGCGGTTTAGACATTAATGGCTGTGTGTTGAGTTATTTTGAGGGGACGGCAAATTTACACTGTTATACAAGCTGTACACTCACTACTTTATGTTGTAGCAAAGTGTCATTTCTTCAGTGTTGTCACATGAAAAGATAGAATAAAATATTTACAGAAATGTGAGGGGTGTACTTACTTTTTTGAGATACTGTAAGTGACTTCACCGAGACAGCAGCATATTGCTGATCTTTGGATTCTATATTTTAAACATTGGAGAACATTTGTAAGCCTAGGATGTAGAGATATGATTAGGTTAATAAACACATGCTATCTCCACCTCAGTAATTTATTGTCATTTTGTTTGATTTAAGCTTAATTGGTTTATTGAAATAATTGATTAATAAACCATCTGCACACTTCTGTTCTTGTTTGCCTGTCTATTGGAGTCAAAACATATGCTCGACACGTCCCAAAACAGTGTGACGTATAACGTAGGAAGTAGCACAATATCACATTGCTGTCCTTATTGGCCCACCAACATTATTAAATATAAACATTTGTTATCATCTGCACCAAGATTGTATATTCCATGACATTTGAATATGAGGTCAGCCCACCAAAAAGTGATATTTCCATTTTTGGTAGATGCAGTGACCCCATGCATTTCAGTCTACATCCAGGGCCCACATACACTCCAGCCTATATCCAGTGTCTCCAATGATCCCATGCACTTCAGTCTCCATCCAGTTTTCATGTGTGACCATGTGTACGCCAGCCTGTATCCAGTGTCTCCAGTGACCCCATACACTCCAGTCTGCATCCAGTGTCTCCAGTGACCCCATACACTCCAGTCTGCATCCAGTGTCTCCAGTGACCCCATACACTACAGTCTGCATCCAGTGTCTCCAGTGACCCCATACACTCCAGTCTGCATCCAGTGTCTCCAGTGACCCCATACACTCCAGTCTGCATCCAGTGTCTCCAGTGACCCCATAAACCCCAGTCTGCATCCAGTGTCTCCAGTGACCCCATACACCCCAGTCTGCATCCAGTGTCTCCAGTGACCCCATACACTCCAGTCTGCATCCAATGTCTCGAGTGACCCCATACACTCCAGTCTGCATCCAGTGTCTCCAGTGACTCCATACACTCCAGTCCGCATCCAGTGTCTCCAGTGACCCCATACACTCCAGCCTGTATCCAGTGTCTCCAGTGACCCCATACACTCCAGTCTGCACCCAGTGTCTCCAGTGAACCCATATACTGCAATCTGTATCCAGTGTCTCCAGTGACCCCATACACTCCAGTCTGCATCCAGTCCTCCAATGACCCCATACACTCCAGTCTGCATCCAGTGTCTCCAGTGACCCCATATACTCCAGTCTGCATCCAGTGTCTCCAGTGACCCCATACACTCCAGTCTGCATCCAGTGTCTCCAGTGACCCCATATACTCCAGTCTGCATCCAGTGTCTCCAGCGACCCCATACACTCCAGCCTGTATCCAGTGTCTCCAGTGACCCCATACACTCCAGTCTGCACCCAGTGTCTCCAGTGAACCCATATACTGCAATCTGTATCCAGTGTCTCCAGTGACCCCATACACTCCAGTCTGCATCCAGTTCTCCAATGACCCCATACACTCCAGTCTGCATCCAGTGTCTCCAGTGACCCCAAATACTCCAGTCTGCATCCAGTGTCTTCAGTGACCCCATACACTCCAGTCTGCATCCAGTGTCTCCAGTGACCCCATATACTCCAGTCTGCATCCAGTGTCTCCAGCGACCCCATACACTCCAACCTGCATCCAGTGTCTCCAGTGACCCCATACACTCCAACCTGCATCCAGTGTCTCCAGTGACCCCATATACTCCAGTCTGCATCCAGTGTCTCCAGTGACCCCATATACTCCAGTCTGCATCCAGTGTCTCCAGTGACCCCATACACTCCAACCTGCATCCAGTGTCTCCAGTGACCCCATATACTCCAGTCTGCATCCAGTGTCTCCAGTGACCCCATATACTCCAGTCTGCATCCAGTGTCTCCAGTGACCCCATACACTCCAGTCTGCATCCAGTGTCTCCAGTGACCCCATATACTCCAGTCTGCATCCAGTGTCTCCAGTGACCCCATCCACCCCAGTCTGCATCCAGTGTCTCCAGTAACCCCATATACTCCAGTCTGCATCCAGTGTCTCCAGTGACCCCATATACTCCAGTCTGCATCCAGTGTCTCCAGTGACCCCATATACTCCAGTCTGTATCCAGTGTCTCCAGTGACCCCTTACACTCCAGTCTGCATCCAGTGTCTCCAGTGACCCCATACACTCCAGTCTGCATCCATTGTCTCATGTGACCCCATACACTCCAGTCTGTATCCAGTGTCTCCAGTGACCCCTATACACTTCAGTCTGCATCCAGTGTCTCCAGTGACCCCATATACTCCAGTCTGCATCCAGTGTCTCCAGTGACCCCATACACTCCAGTCTGCATCCAATGTCTCGAGTGACCCCATACACTCCAGTCTGCATCCAGTGTCTCCAGTGACTCCATACACTCCAGTCCGCATCCAGTGTCTCCAGTGACCCCATACACTCCAGCCTGTATCCAGTGTCTCCAGTGACCCCATACACTCCAGTCTGCACCCAGTGTCTCCAGTGAACCCATATACTGCAATCTGTATCCAGTGTCTCCAGTGACCCCATACACTCCAGTCTGCATCCAGTTCTCCAATGACCCCATACACTCCAGTCTGCATCCAGTGTCTCCAGTGACCCCATATACTCCAGTCTGCATCCAGTGTCTCCAGTGACCCCATACACTCCAGTCTGCATCCAGTGTCTCCAGTGACCCCATATACTCCAGTCTGCATCCAGTGTCTCCAGCGACCCCATACACTCCAGCCTGTATCCAGTGTCTCCAGTGACCCCATACACTCCAGTCTGCACCCAGTGTCTCCAGTGAACCCATATACTGCAATCTGTATCCAGTGTCTCCAGTGACCCCATACACTCCAGTCTGCATCCAGTTCTCCAATGACCCCATACACTCCAGTCTGCATCCAGTGTCTCCAGTGACCCCAAATACTCCAGTCTGCATCCAGTGTCTTCAGTGACCCCATACACTCCAGTCTGCATCCAGTGTCTCCAGTGACCCCATATACTCCAGTCTGCATCCAGTGTCTCCAGCGACCCCATACACTCCAACCTGCATCCAGTGTCTCCAGTGACCCCATACACTCCAACCTGCATCCAGTGTCTCCAGTGACCCCATATACTCCAGTCTGCATCCAGTGTCTCCAGTGACCCCATATACTCCAGTCTGCATCCAGTGTCTCCAGTGACCCCATACACTCCAACCTGCATCCAGTGTCTCCAGTGACCCCATATACTCCAGTCTGCATCCAGTGTCTCCAGTGACCCCATATACTCCAGTCTGCATCCAGTGTCTCCAGTGACCCCATACACTCCAGTCTGCATCCAGTGTCTCCAGTGACCCCATATACTCCAGTCTGCATCCAGTGTCTCCAGTGACCCCATCCACCCCAGTCTGCATCCAGTGTCTCCAGTAACCCCATATACTCCAGTCTGCATCCAGTGTCTCCAGTGACCCCATATACTCCAGTCTGCATCCAGTGTCTCCAGTGACCCCATATACTCCAGTCTGTATCCAGTGTCTCCAGTGACCCCTTACACTCCAGTCTGCATCCAGTGTCTCCAGTGACCCCATACACTCCAGTCTGCATCCATTGTCTCATGTGACCCCATACACTCCAGTCTGTATCCAGTGTCTCCAGTGACCCCTATACACTTCAGTCTGCATCCAGTGTCTCCAGTGACCCCATATACTCCAGTCTGCATCCAGTGTCTCCAGTGACCCCATACACTCCAGTCTGTATCCAGTGTCTCCAGTGACCCCTTACACTCCAGTCTGCATCCAGTGTCTCCAGTGACCCCATACACTCCAGTCTGCATCCATTGTCTCATGTGACCCCATACACTCCAGTCTGTATCCAGTGTCTCCAGTGACCCCTATACACTTCAGTCTGCATCCAGTGTCTCCAGTGACCCCATACACTCCAGTCTGCATCCATTGTCTCATGTGGCCCCATACACTCCAGTCTGTATCCAATGTCTCCAGTGACCCCATACACTCCATTCTGTATCCAGTGTCTCCAGTGATCCCATACACTCCAGTCTGCATCCTTTGTCGCCAGTGACCCCATATACTCCAGTCTGCATCCAGTGTCTCCAGTGACCCCATACACTCCAGTCTGCATCCTTTGTCACCAGTGACCCCATACACTCCAGTCTGCATCCTTTGTCACCAGTGACCCCATACACTCCAGTCTGCATCCTTTGTCACCAGTGACCCCATACACTCCAGTCTGCATCCTTTGTCACCAGTGACCCCATGCATTCCACCTTTGCAGCAAGAGGCTCTCTTTAGTTCCTCTGTGCTCTGTACTGTAGCTGCCTGTGTGTATCTTTCCTCCTTAGTATCTACTGTCTCTTTGTGATTCTTTAAGTGCTCTGTTTGTGGTCTATATCACCACCCAGCATTAGTTGCTACTATCAAATCCCGCTTAGTCAGTCCCCAGTGGGAACTGACTCCTTCCTTGACAGTCTGGCACAATGCAAGGCCCACATATACTGCCCAGGCCCCTTCCACCTTTAAATATCCTCTGATATTAGTAGGTGTAATGATACCCATGAAGAAAGAAGTTAATTTTTTTTTTTTTTTTACTTACCATACACCCCAGTGTGATGTCACCAGTCTTCCACAGTGATTCCTGGGGAATGCATAGTAAGCAAAATCTTGCAAGAAGACATGTCATTCCATTGCAGCATCTCCCAAGATTTTGGCTTCTCATTATTCCCCAGGATCTAGCCAAGGAGTGGGACCTTGATGCTCGTCTAGGTGCCGAAGGCAGAAGATGGGGGAAAGGTAAGTAGAAATCATTTTTTTTTTACAGGTACTTTTTGGACCTACTGGGAGGGGGCCTAGACAATATATGTGGACCTTGCATGCGATTGAGTATTATATGCAAACAGAAGTTCCATATCATTTACTAAGCTCCAGAGCAACTGCACTTGCAGAGTGCACAGTCTCTTTGCCTTTAGTAAATCCACCCCACAATGTGTTTTGAGTAATTTAGCACTGTTAGCACGCTGTTTATACATACATAGGTGCAACAACCATTCTCATGCAATATACTGTGATTAATGCTTCTGCCACTAGGTGGTGGTGTGTTATGTTTAATCCTTGTATGATGTTACATTCCTTTTAGTGTAACTACATACATTTATTGTAATTTCCTATCCCTGTATTCCTGTCTTATGTATATATTATATATATATATATATATATATATATATATATATATATATATATATATATATGTATATATATATTATATTACCAGGGGCGGACTGACAACTCATGGGGCCCCCGGGCAACAGGAGATCATGGGGCCCCCCGTGTCCCCGCCCACACTCAAGCCACACCCACACAAAGCCCCACCCCACATCTTGCACTGCGTGGACGCCTCAATTCTGGGTTGAACCTAAGATAAACAGTGCACAGGGGGCAGCTGGGCAGAGCATTGGATGTCAAGGAAGCACAGTACACAGGGGCAGCAGGGCAGAGCATGGAGGAACCATGGCAAAGTATAGAAGTTAGCAGGTCATAGCACAGGGGGTCAGGAGTGCACAATATGTGTGTGTGGAGGGCAGCAGGGCACACTACATGGATAGCAGCAGGGCACATTATGGGGCACACCAGGGAACATTACAGGTTGGGGGGCGCACAGTAGGACACATTACATGGGGGGGCAGCAAGAAACATTATAGGGCACATTACATATGGGATGGCAGAGGGGCACAGCATGGAACATTACATGGGGCAGGAGGGAACATAATTGGACACAGCAGGGCATATTACATAGGGGCATGAGAGCACACTAAGGGGCACAGCAGAGCACATTAGGAGGGATACAATCTCATATTATGGGGCACAGCAGGGCACATTATGAGGCATAGCAGGGCATATTAAGTGGGGGCAAGAGGATGCATTATGGGGTACGGCAGGGTATATTACATGAAGCAAGAGGGCACATATAGGGCACTGTATGGTGCACACAGAAGAGCACACTATGGGGCACTGAATGATGCATCACATGGCACACAGCAGGGTACAGGGCACATCATGGGGCATACAGTAGGGCTCAGGGCACATCACAAGGCCCACAGGAGGGAATTGGGCACACAGTGGGGCACATAGTAGGGAGTGGGGCACACAGAACACAACATGGGGCACACCACAAGGGCACACAGTAGAGCACATCATAGGGCACACAGTAGGGCATATCACAGGGCACACAGTAGGTCATGGGACACATCACAGGGCACATCATGGAGCAGGAAATGGGGGCAGGCAGCAGGGCATGGGGGCAGGCAGCAGGGCATGGGGGACACACATCAGAGCATGGGCATGGGGCAGAGAGCAGGCTATGGGGCACAGAGCACGGTGTGGAGCAGATATCAGGGCATTGGGGCACAGACCAGGGCATGGGGGCACACACATCAGGGCATGGGGCACACACATCAGGGCATGGGGGCACAGAGCAGGGCATGGGGCAGACAGCAGGGCATGGGGGCAGACAGCAGGGCATGGGGTAAACAGCAGGGCATGGGGACACAGGACAAGGGGGCACAGAGCATGGCATGGGGTAGACATCAGAGCATGGGGCAGACATCAGGGCATGGGGGCACAGAGCAGGGCATGGGGCAAAGAGCAGGGCATAGGGGCACAGAGCAGGGCATGGGGGCACAGAGCAGGGCATGAGGGTACACAGTGCAGCATGGGGGCACAGAGCGGGGCATGGAGGCAGGCAGCGGGGCATGGGGGCACAGAGCAGGGCATAGGGTAGACAGCAGGGCAAGGGGGCACAGAGCATGGCATGGGGTAGACATCAGAGCATGGGGCAGACATCAGGGTATGGGGCCACAGAGCGGGGCATGGGGCAGACAGCAGGGCATGGGGCAGATAGCAGGGTATGGGCAGACTATAGGGCATGGGGCAGACATCAGGGCTTGGGGGCACAGAGCAGGGCATGGGGGCACAGAGTGGGGCATGGGGGCAGACAGCAGGGCATGGGGGCACGGAGAAGGGCAAGGGGGCGCAAAGCATGGCATGGGGTAGACATCAGAGCATGGGGCAGACATCAGGGAATGGGGTTAAAGAGCAGGACATGGGGCAGACAGCAGGGCATGGGGCAAAGAGCAAGGCATGGGGGCACAGAGCAGGGCATGGGGCAGATAGCAGGGTATGGGCAGACTATAGGGCATGGGGCAGACATCAGGGCATGGGGCACAGAGCGGGGCACAGAGCGGGGCATGTGGGCAGACAGCGGGGCATGGGGGCACGGAGAAGGGCAAGGGGGCACAAAGCATGGCATGGGATAGACATCAGAGCATGGGGCAGACATCAGGGAATGGGGCCACAGAGCAGGGCATGGGCAGACAGCAGGGCATGGGGCAAAGAGCAAGGCGAGGGTGCAGACAGCGGGGCATGGGGGCACAGAGCAGGGCATGGGCAGACATCAGGTCATGGGGCAGATAGCACGGTATTGGCAGACTATAGTGCATGGGTCAGACAGCGGGGCATGGGGCACAGAGCAGGGCATAGGGGCACAGAGCAGGGCATGGGGGCACAGAGCAGGGCATAGGGGCACAGAGCAGGGCATGGGGGCAGACAGCGGGACATGGGGGCACGGAGCAGGGCATAGGGTAGAGAGCAGGGCATGGGGGCACAGAGCAGGGCAAGGGGGCACAGAGCATGACATGGGGTAAACATTAGAGCATGGGGCAGACATCAGGGAATGGGGGCACAGAGCAGGGCATGGGCAGACAGCAGGGCATGGGGCAAATAGCAGGGTATGGGCAGACATCAGGGCTTTTGGGCACAGAGCAGGATGCTGGGCACATAGAGGGACACAGGACAGCAGCTGCTGCACTTTTCTTCCTAGATGCAGAGTAGCGCACTCCTCCCCGCCGGCCCCTCCTCTCTTCTCGTCCGTCGGAGGTGATGACAAATACAAGCACCTGGGGTAGACGGCAGGGACGGAGGGGCCGGCGGGGAGGAGTGCATCACGAGAGGTCTGTTTACACTGCAGCAGTCTCTTAGACAGGGAGCAGTGATTCGGGACCCGATCTACCCATCAGCTAGTTGCAGTTGACGGGTAGATCAAAGTGGAAGCTGTCATGGGGCCCCCTACTGGCCACGGGTCCTCAGTTCCTGTCCGAATTGCCCGATGGTCAGTCCGCCCCTGTATATTACCAAAACTTTAATGGCATCCCAGTCTTAGTCTGCAGGGTTCAATATTGAGTTGGCCCACCCTTGGCCAACTTCAACTCTTCTGGGAAGGCTGTCCACAAGGTTTAGGAGTGTGTCTATGGGAATGTTTGACCATTCTTCCAGAAGCGCATTTGTGAGGTCAGGCGCTGATGTTGGAAGAAAAGACCTGGCTCTAATTCATCCCAAAGGTGTTCTATCCAGTTGAGGTCAGGACTTTGTGCAGGCCAGTTAAGTTCCTCCACCCCAAACTCGCTAATCCATGTCTTTATGGACCTTGCTTTGTGCACTGGTGCGCAGTCATGTTGGACCAGGAAGGGGCCATCCCCAAGCTGTTCCCATAAAGTTGGGAGGATGAAATTGTCCAAAATGTCTTAGTATGATGACGCCTTAAGAGTTCCCTTCACTGAAACTAAGGGGCCAAGCCTAACCCCTGAAAAACAACCCCACACCATAATCCCCCCTCCATCAAATAATTTGGACCAGTACACAAAGCAAGGTCCTTATGTCCATAAAGACATGGTTGAGCGAGTTTGGGGTTGAGGAACATGACTGGCCTGACTTCAACCAGATAGAACACCTTTGGGATGAATTAGAACGGAGACTGCGAGCCAGGCCTTCTCGTCCAACATCAGTGCCTGACCTCACAAATGCGCTTCTGGAACAATGGTCAAATATAGACACCCTCATAAACCTTGTCGACAGCCTTCCCAGAAGAGTTGAAGCTGTTATAGCTGCAAAGGGTGAACCAACTCAATATTGAACCCTATGGACTAAGATTGGGATGCCATTAAAGTTCATGTGCGTGTAAAGGCAGGTGTCCCAATACTTTTGGTAATATAGTGTATATACCTGCAATATACTAACTATATATATAAATATGTATTATTCTACCTAGCTTTAGCCCAGCTAGCTTTAATTACCAATAATGTCAATCCTCCTTCTAAATATTTCGATTACTGGGAAATCTTAGTCAGCTGTTTACACATTTTTCATGGAAGTGTTTCTGCAAAGCTTGCAATCTATACCTTTTCAGTCGTTGTTAGCGGCTGCTAGTAGGCAGACCTCCACTGCTGACATTTTATAGTTAAAACCATAAGTGTCAAGAAAGCCTAATTAATAAGTGCTAATTATTTACCAAAATAGATCATGCCTTTGTTATACACCAGTTACCAGCTGTACATGACTTTACATAGAATATACACATTAATCACATCTAGGAGTGGAAACATGCGGGAAGCTATGATTAGGACATATGATTGGAGCCATATATGTTTACAATATAATTATCCTTTATTTTTAGTCCATAGTTCCACACAAAGTAGAGAGATACGGTCGGCTAAACATTCTAAAACCAAGAAATATATTATTTGGAAAACAGTTCGGGCACACCTGACCATCACCTATATGAGTTCTTTGGACATCCCATTCCAAAACCATGGCCATTAATGTGGAGTTGCCCCTCTTTTAGGCTATAACAGCTTCCACTTGTCTGTGGAAATTTGTAGCCATTCCTTGAAAAGAGCATTGGGGTGGTCATGTTGAATGGGAAGACCTGGACAACAACACATGTTCCAACTCATCCTAAAAGGTACTAAAGGTATTCAGTAGGGCTAAGGTCAGGGCTCTGTAAAGACCTAAACATATGTGACCGTGTTCGGTTAATGATGCCATCCAGAATCCCCAACCAGTTTGGATACGGTCGGCAAAACATTCTAAAACCAAGAAATATATTATTTGGAAAACAGTTCGGGCACACCTGACCATCACCTATATGAGTTCTTTGGACATCCCATTCCAAAACCATGGCCATTAATATAGAGTTGCCCCTCTTTTATTCTATAACAGCTTCCACTCTTCTGTGGGAATTTGTACCCACCCATTCCTTGAAAAGAGCATTGGTGTGGTCATGTTGGATGGGAAGACCTGGACAACAATACATGTTCCAACTCATCCTAAATGGTACTAAAGGTATTCAGTAGGGCTAAGGTCAGGGCTCTGTAAAGACCTAAACATATGTGACCATGTTCGGTCAATGATGCCATCCAGAATCCCCAGCCATTTGTTTACATACAGAAGACAGTCTTGGATCTGTCATTTAGCGGTGCTAACTCTAGCATTATACCATGCTCCCTAGTGTGGTGGTAGTGCAGTAGTAGTGATACCGCTGCTAAAAATGACAGATCTCCCACTGGTTTGTTTACAAACAGCAGCCTTCCAGAAGTCTGTCATTTTACATTGTTATTACTATCACCTATAAATGACAGATCCCTTGGTGAGTTTGTGTTTGTAAATGAACTAGCTGGGAATCCTAGATTAAATCATTGACCTAATATGGTCATTACCAAACTTGGTCAAAGACGTCAACCTGGCTGTAGATCTGCCATTTGAAATTGGAATTGCGACAGGTGACCACCATCATTTGGTGGGCCATCACTGGATGATGTGATAGATGTTAAAATTATAGTCATTGCTTTATTTTTTTTCGGCTGTAAATGGGCGAACTTACCAAATATGTTTGTTTTCCCATATGAGAACAGGTTGGGTCTGGGTTGAACACCACTGGATATTGTGATGGATGTTCGATTTATTTTCATTGTTTTTGGAATTGGATTGGCCAACTCACCAAATATGGCAAGTTTGTTTGCCTGTTCACTAAACTGAGAATGGCCTGGCTCCAGGTTCAACTTATGTTCAACCCGAACCCAAAGCTCATTCCTACACAAGGGTACAGTTTTGCTGGAATAGAGAATGGCCTTCCCCAGACTTTTACCACAAGGTTGGAAGAGCACAAGTATCTAAATTAGCGGTAAGGGCACCCTTTACTGCAAACATCTGAACTTCATATCTGGAGAGGTGTTACTGTTGACATACTTTTGGCCATAGGATGTATACATTATGAAACAATATAAATGGAAATCCCATCCTCTAAATGCCATCATCTAAAAACAGACGTGGCAGATACAAAGCTTAGAGGAAAAAAAACAAAAACAAATGATAACATCAGTTGTGATAAAGGAAATCAGGAGATATTTGAAACTGATAGAGCTATGAATGGATGTTATACAGTATGCTCGTCTGAAGAGATAGGTATTTAAACATGTGGTGGGACAGTAAATGCCTAATGGCATGTGGAAGTGAGTTGTATAACAATGACGCAGCACATGATATGCCCTGCAGAACTGATTAAAATGTAGTCGTAGTGCCGCGTACACACGAGCGGACTTTACGGCAGACTTTGCCCGGCGGACTATTCGACAGACTTTGCGACGGACTTTCTGAATGAACGGACTTGCCTACACACAATCCACCAAAGTCCGTCAAATTCGTACGTGATGACGTACGACCGGACTAAAACAAGGAAGTTCATGGCCAGTAGCCAATAGCTGGTCTAGCGTTGCTTTTTGCTCGTCAAACTAGCATACAGACGAGCGAACTTTTCGACCGGACTCGAGTCCATCGGATGGATTTGAAACATGTTTTAAATCTAAGTCCGTCCAACTTTTGAGAAAACAAAGTCCGCTGGAGCCCACACACGATCGAATTGTCCGACGAAATCCTGTCCGCTGGGAAAAGTCTGCCATAAAGTCCGCTCGTGTGTACGCGGCATAAGGGGTAGAGATCATGGTTCATATAAAGTTCTGTAACTGCTAGAGGGCACGTTCGTATGGCCAGCAGATCCAGCAGCAGACCTGCGCAGTCAACAAATCCTGCTTTAGCTTTAGGCTTGCACCCCATTCCATCAATAGTCAACAATGGAATGCTCAGTGCATGAGCTCCAACTTAAATTTGCATACCTTGAGTTTTCTGGGTTCAGTTCAGATAACCTAACCCTTAGCCCACATCTGGCCACCACCCCAACTTCTCCTAATGCAGCACCCAAGGAAGGCACGGTAATCTCAAGTGGAGATTAAATAGCCATACAAGCATTTTATTATAATTAACACACAATTTAGACAACAAAAAACTTAACAAGACAGATCAGATAAGGTTGCAGGTCCTTGAAGGCACCATATAACAGGAACAAAAAGCTTGTGTCTGTGATAACAGTAAACTAGGTTATGCCGCCAGCTGCAAAACACTATCTTGGGGATGTCTTAGCTGAACCTCAAACACGTCTACATTACATCTAATCACTATGAGTTGACCAGACTGACTATAGGACACCATACCAGAGATGGGTCCCCAACCTTTTTCTAAAAACACCAGCTTAAACCACCTTTAATAACCCCTAACTGCCCCTAGCTGATACAACCTAACTGTCCAAAGTTGATAAATAGGGCAGGAGGCAGGAACACTCACTTGACAACTGCTTGCCTGAGCTTGACTGAAACTCGCCTTACGTCTTCCCACAAACTGTACTTCAGAGCTCCTCCCCCTCAGTCCACTTCTTCTGACCAATCCTATAAGTGACCACTACTTTTCATTTTAAATAAACATTTAACTCCACAATACCTGATTCCCCTTCCACTTATTCATGTGCTTATTTCCCTTTTCCTTTTTTTTTTTTATAGCGCTATGGTCCTGAAGAATTGGCAGACCATGAATGGTAACCTTGCGGTACCTCCTATCACAGAACTAAGTCAGTTATAGGGACGAGTTTAGGGTTCAGACCGAACCCAAATTGGGTCCAGCTTTTATATGTTTGGAATTCAGCTGAAATTCAAACATTAAAGTTAGCCAAATATCCTGCAAACCAAAGCCAATTAGTTTTGGGTTATTTGCCATAGTTCAGAGCCAGGTTCTCTTTAAATAGGAGATATATCCCTTGTGTTGAGGATGTGTGATGGAAGCAATGACATGAAATTCCATTGGTTTTTTTTTTGAGAATGGCAAGACTACGTTCAGATAAGACGATAACCAAAGAGGGGGCTTTGTGTAGCACATGGACACCCTTGCAATGGATAATGCTAAATGTAGAACATAATCGTTCCAAACATTAGATGCTTAAAAGGATCTTGTCACTTGTTACTTTGTCCATTCAGGGAAAAATAACAGGTTCTCTTGATAGGCCACCTCTCCATCCACTAATACTCATCTTCTCTGCATTTCTACACCAACTTGTTTGCCTAAATAGCCTAATTCCTGTATAAGCTCCGTGCTGGTCTCCATTGTCAGAGCTTATACAAGGTTAATGCCCATAGCTCTCCCTTACGTATCATTATTCAAACTTGGTGATTGGCTGCTTGGTCTTGGGTATGTCCAAGGGCTCCAGCAGGGGCATAGAGCAGAGGTTAAAGTGGCAAGTTCCTTGGCTAGTGAAAATTGTAAAGTGAGTACAAACTTTGATGTATTATTGTAGACTGAAAGTACCATGAGGAACAATGTTATTGGGCAGCAGAGGGTAGCTCTGATGTCAAAGGACAGCCATAAGGGCAATGAGTTGAAGGTCTCTCTAAAAGGCCCAGGTAGGCTCTGCTTAGAGCCCTGAGCAGCTGTGCCAATTCTTTGACGGTGCAACGGACAGATCCAAAGCCCCAATCGTGAGGTACCAAAACACCAGTTTGGCCATGACATAACAACCTCTGGCTATGATGCTGACAGCAGCATGTTTTGAAGCCAGTAATGGCAAACTGGGAAGAGATGAAAGACACCAGAGGCATATTATATTTATTATTAAAGGAGGAGTACATGATTCTGTAACATTCTACCCTAATACCTCACTGCCATGACTTTAAGCTTTGATTATACTTTCAAAAAAAAAAATGGATTGCCTTTAATGGGTGAGTGCTACCAGCAAGACTTTTAGGCAAAGAAATGGCTATTTTAGCTTGGAGCCGCTCTTCCAGTAAAGTGTCGCGTTTCAGCGGGATGATGGAACAGGTTAATAAAAACAGCAATATTTTTTCCCGATGACAGAATGCATTGTCTCGGTGAGATCCTTGGCAGCCTCATTCCTGCATCCAGATATGTTTTGTAATTACGTATCGGGAAATGGATGGGCCTGTGCTGCGCCGTGACACGCGGCCAGCGCAGCCCCTGGAACCTCAGCCAATACCGTGATTGATAGAGGGTCGCGTTTTCCAATGTTGCGGTGGCAGATGGTGGGTTTAGGTAATTAGACACAAGGGGGTGTAAATGGTTATGACACAACACAGAGTCCTGAATGGCGAGCAGCGTACCGAGGCTTGGTGGGAGCACAGGCATACTGTGATACCCATTCACATTGCACCATATTTCATCCTGATTAACCATTCACAGATAAATTTCAGACGATTGTCATAAGGCGACACCTCTCAATTGGACTAGGATAAATTTATAAGTCATGTGGACAACTCAATCAAAGAACTGAAGGCAATGAGTAAAATTAGCCATGCTGTACAACAAATGCTTTATAGACTTTATTGCAGTCAATAAGTAGGCTTTTCACAGTGCCTCTGGGGCCAGACTGTAACATTTTTTCACATGAGTCTGTACAGCTCAGAACTGAATCCATGGAATACTCATTTTAGCAGACTCAAATTCAGGGCAAGTCACAATATAAGATCTCTAGTAGACACAGGGATCTATCTAGTGTACCTATAAAGAGACCCTGTAACCAATTTAAAAACCCTGCAGATTATAAGCACAGAAAGCTCAAGTATGTTAAGGCTTCATGCACACTGGGACTTTTTGAAATGCTTTTCTCTTAGCAGGAGAAAAGCAGCTGCAAAAATACGCCTAAGCTGCGTTTTTCAAACGTGTTTAGGTGCATCAAGCGCTTTGGTGGTTATTTAATTGGCAAGAATATGAATTTATTCTGGCCATTGAAATGAAGAGTCGCTCAAGTCTAGAGCTTAGGCGCGCTTAGACACACTTACCTGCGGCCAAAATGCTCCTCTCGTTTTTTCCCTCCTAAGGAGATGGAGGCGGCTATTAAGACCAATATAACAGAGAAAATTTTCTAAGCACCGAAGTGTAAAACCTTATGGATGGGAAACCTGCCCACTTGTGAATACCCATTGATCTTAGAATTTTTGGATCCAGGAGCTTACTATTGATAGCTTTTCTAAAGGAAGGCTTTTGCCTCAGTGAAGCTCCTCCCAAGCTGTTTAGACCCCAGTGTGGTGTCTTCCTCTGGTGTACTGGATGTGTGTGCTCACCCCTTTCCCTCTCCTCCATCTTTGGACCAAACACTCCAGGGCCTTAACCTTGGCTTAGTATAAATTTCACCAATAGGATCCCCTAAAGGAATCCTTTGGCGAAACACGTGCTGATCACTTCTGGTGACCTTACATTGTATCCTGCATCTGGCCTTGTATTTGGAAGACCCTCCCTCATCTACTCTACTACTTCATTCCAAGTGGATTGAGCTATGTAGACAGGTCTCAATGTATACACACTACCAGCAATTAGCCTTTGGGGGAATGTTATACACATACTTTTCTACCCTACCTCCTTGCAGATCATTGCCCACTCTTCTTTTAGGATTGTCTAATTTACTCTCGGCGCTGGCCTAGCTCCTCTTCCCCTCCCCTAACCTCTCTACATAACCTTTTATGTAACTTCCGGGGCAGGAGTGAAGGGGAAAACCATAGAGTGTCACTTGAGTCTGCTGGGGGTGCTGATAGCACACATGAGATACAGGACCCCAATTGCAGTCTCGGGGATTTTGGATGTCAAGACAAGGTAGGCTTTTACAGGCAATTAATATATCAAGCATATGTTAAAAGCACATATAATCCTATGAGTAGATTGTTGTTAGAATGAATGGTATGGTGACAAGGTCTCTTTATTATATTAGCACATTAGCTGGTTGTTCAAAGTCATCATATGCCCATATGTATATTGTACAAGTCTGAATTGCAAGCAAATGTGACCGTACATATGGAGATGGTTGATACGCAGCAGAATTTCAAAGCTGCCCGTCATCGGAGAAGCCCTCCCGCCCCCCCCCCCCATTCAAAATATTCAGAGTAATTAACAAGCAGCTAGCAAGACGTTTTTCAGCTTGTGGATACCTGACCATCAAAACTATGCTATATGGCCACATATATGTAGACCCCCCCTTCCAAATTGTTGACTTCAGCTTCTTTCCAGCAAAGTGTTCTGTTAATACCACATCAGAAAAAGGCACTTTAGACACTTGTGTGCTTCCAGTTTTGTGGTAACGGTTTGAGGAAGACACTTTTCTGTCTCAAAATCACTGTGCGCAAAAGTGTACAAAGCCAGCTCCATCAGGGTTGCCAACCTCCCACAGCATTTTTTACTGACAAAACATGTCAAATTTACTGGCGGAGCACATTTTTTATTGGCAACCTGAGAAATTACAGAACTCCTATTGAAAACTAACACAGTGAATATTTAAACAGTATAAACATGATATGGAAACACTTATAATACCTATAACAAAGTAATTTGCTTAATTTACACTTAAAAAGTCACCACAGCATGAAATTATCAGCCCCGGATATTTACTGGCAGTTGTAAAAAAATCACTGATTGTTACAAACTGTCAGTAAATTGACTGGTGGTTAGCAACCCTGAGCTCCATAAAGACATGGTTTGATGGGTTTTGGTGGGGAGAAACTCAAGTGTCCTGTATAGAGCCCTGCCCTCAACCTACTGAACACAATCCATAAAGACATAGTTTGATGCATTTGGTGTGGGGAAACTCAAGTGTCCTGTATAGAGCCCTGCCTTCGACACCACTGAACACCATCCATAAAGACATGGTTTAATGAATTTGGTGTGGAGGAACTCAAGTGTCCTGTAAAGAACCCTGTAATCAACACCACTGAACACCATCCATAAAGATATGGTTTTATGAGTTTTGGTGTGGAGGGACTCAAGTGTCCTGCATAGAGCCCTGACCTCAACCCTACTAAATACCTTTAGAATGATTTGGAATACCAATTTTGAGCTCAAGTCTTCAGTTATTAAAAGCGGTTCTTATTCTCCTCACTGCTCAGCACACCAGGCTCGTGTCCACCAATTAGATTGTGTCCTGCATAAAGCCTTGCCCTCAAACTTACCGAACACCATCCATAAAACCATTGTTTCATGAGTTTTGGTGTGGAGGAACTCAAGTGTCCTGCAAAGAGCCGTGACCTCAAACCTACTGAACACCATCCATAAAGACATGGTTTGATAAATTTGGTGTGGAGGATCTCAAGTGTCCAGCATTAAGCTCTAGCCTCAACCCTACGAAACATCTTTAGAATTATTTGGAATACCAATTTTGAGCTCAGGTCTTCAATTATCAGAAGCTGTTCTTATTCTCTCCACTGTTCAGTATACCAGGTTTGTGTCTGGCGCTCACATTGTGATGTCACTCTTGAAGAATTCAAAACCCTGTGTCTTTTTTTTTTTTACTCACTGTAAAACAGCTGCAGCCCTCTGGCTTTAGCTTCCACTGTGCCTCTCATTTTGAAGACACGGTGGTAGCTAAAATATGCAAGGTCTTTGAAAGGAATGTGATCTTTTTGGTTGGCTGTCCCGAGGATCAAATGTTTAGAAACAGTTATAAATGATTTCCAGTTGTTAGTGGAGACCAGAAGCTGTCAATGACAATGCAGCCTTAGAAATAGGAATGTGCATACTCCTAGTACTACACCAAAATGTAGAATAATGTTTTCTCAGCAAGGGGTCCATTTACAGTTTGTGGTCTGGAAAATTGATCCTATAGGCTTCTATTGTAATACCTACCAGCACATAGGCTTATGTTTTTCATCATGTTGTATGTAGACACATTATATAAGCATAAGAAGAAGCCCCGGGATACATATGATCAGCGCTATTGTAGTCTTCTGTTTAAACATTGCACAAAACAATCAACTTTTATTTTCTCACCAGACATTGATTTTCTTTTTCAGAAACACTGCTAACACAAATACAGCCATTATAGACGTAGCGTATAGACCTGAATGATGAAAGGTGGCGATGGCCTCAGTTATGGAGCAGATGGAGTATACAGCAGTAGATAGAAACAGGAAATTCAGTGCAAAGTCCTCTATCACTCACAAACAGAAAATTAAATTATCCTTCGCTAAGCTTACATTTTTCGGGAACATATGGAGAATATGGACATCCTTCTGCCTTTAGCTAATTAGTAATGGTCTATGGTTTTTCTTCCTTGACACGTTTTTTTTTTTTTTGTTATGTTGCGTTCCTAGATTTCAGGAAAGGCAAGATGATTATATTTGTTGAGAGTAACACAACTAAGAGATGGTATGGGTATCGGAGAGGATAAGACCTCTTTCTATGATACAGCGCTCGGACCAAGTGCTGTCATATGATGTAGCTGGGTGACATCACTGTTCCCTTTAGACTCAAAGAATTGAATATGAAGTACTACATTTCTAAGCGGTCCAGATACAACTTTATTCCATTCCAGGTCAGGGGTACAATTCAAAAAGTAGCCAGTGCATTTTAGGGGTCTAAGTACCCCCTTCTGGTGTGAATTCAAAGCACAGGCCTATTGGGTGCCAAACAAGCTGCGGAATAGGCCTGTGCTTTGAATGTACACTTGAAAAAATACCATTACAGGTCCAGGTCACTTATGGTTTGTTTACTTTGTTGCCAATCAAGCCCTGATGAAGGCGGCACTTAGACCCCCGAAACGTGTTGGTTACTTTTTGAATTGTACAACTGACCTTTAACAGAATAAAGTTGTATCTAGACCTTTTAGCAGTGGTGTTCCAACTATTTTTATATCACAATACAAGCCAAGGAGAATGTGGAGATCCTCTGAGGTGTAGAAGCCACCTGCCCAGGAACCAGATCCTTTACACCAACATCAATAGCTTAAGATTACAAAAGCAGTAAAATAAACCTATGGGTCCAGCGCTAACTTTACACTTTCCCCTTTAGACTCAAAGGCCAGCCAACACTGGGCATTTTGGTATCAACTGTAATGGAAGAAGGTGTGGTAGTGGAGATGATTTGAATATTCTAAAGTGAACATTTAATTCGCTAAGTTGAGAGTACAAATGATGTTATTCTATGAAGGACTGCTAAGGATGTTCTTCACAATGGGTTTAATTTTTGCAACCCTGCAACACCTTGAGAAAGAGAACCTTTCCAGATCAGAAGTATTAGGAAAGGTGCTTCAGCCAAGTTACATAGATGCCAACAAAATTGGAAGGAGGGTTTCCCCAGATGGGGTTTTTAGGCAGCAAAATTAAAGTATTGAACCAATGTTTATAAAAAAGATTTATATTTTATTGTACAAAAGTTACTTCAACACAACGGTTAAAAAAATGAGCTCCATTATAGAGTGTCTACAAGTCTCGTGACATCCAACACGTATGATACAGACATATTTTCATAACAACATGGTATATATATTGTCAATATTAGAGTAATGGATCTGACGCGTTTCGACCTATATATCCCAGGTCTTCTTCAGAGGTCAGTCTGCTAAAAATATACAACAAAAGTACATATATCCTCTTTTTTCGTTACATAGATGCCAACAAAACCAGATGCATATTATGAAGATGGAAAACATACCTAGGAAATTATTTTAATATTTAGATGTGATCATACGCTATCTGTAGAAGATCCTCCTCTTCTCGGGTCCCTCTTTGCTGCACCTGGCCCCTCCCTCCTATCGAGTGCCCCCACAGTCAGCATCACAGCTCCATGTGTCCATTCAGACATGGAGCCCCAACCATGCCCTTCCCACTCTCTCCCCTGATTGGCTGACTGACTTTGATTGGGAGCCAATAGCTATGTAGCAGCTAATTGGCTGTGTCTCAGCCAATCAGGAGGAGTGTCCCAGATGGCTTAGACATTCATGGACATTGTTGGGCAGAGATGGGGCTCAGGTCAGTCTTAGGGGGTGCTGGGGAGGCTGCTACACAGAAGTTTTTTTTATCTTAATGCATAGAATGCATTAAGATAAAAAAAAAAAACCTTCTGCCTTTACAACTCCTTTATAAACAAAACAACAAAAAACAAAAAAAAAGAGCTGTAATTAAATAACCAAATAGCTAGTGCTAATGGCAACTTTCTATGTTGGGTTTCTGGGCCTGTTACCTATTTTAGGTCAAATATTTGGTGATCTTAGTACTCCATGGGAATAGTCCAGATTTTCAGATTGGAAGAGTCAGCTGAGCTATTTTTGAGTTACACAGTTGTCTCAAAAAAAAATAAACAAGCCTATGTTTAAGAAAGGATAATATTAAGAAAAAGTTATAACAAAAGACATAGATCATAAATTCTCAAAAGGTTTGCTGGGCTTGTTGTTTACGGTGAACCCAACATTAACTTTGACCCTTTGTGAAGGATTCTTGAAAAAGATCCCGGCCCCTCTCAAAATGGGAGTAGCCACATAAGATGGTTTAACCATCCTATACTGATGCCTTAAACCTTCTACTAAAGCTGGATATATGCTATGGAGAGTCTGAACACATCTGAAACAATGAGAAGAAAATTAAAGCAAGAAGACGATCCTCGTTAGAATGTGTACATGTGAAAGCCTCAGTCAATGCCGCTCCTCAGACCATACCCCCTTATGCAATATGTCTCACCCACCAGGGATTAATCATAGACCTTTGACCTCTGTGATTAAGCCTTGGTGGGTGGGTCATAACACATCAGGGGGTGTGGTCTGTGGAGTGGTATTGACTGAGGCTTTCACATGTACACTTCGTAACTAGGATCAGGTGAGGTGTGTGGCGGTTTCTTGCTTTAATCTTCACCTTTCACTGGATGAGTTACTCTTCACGCTGGCATTTCTGTAATCCTGAGTACCAACAAGGCTTTACACCTGAGCTTGGCGTGACACCACTAAGTATAAAGTGACTTATTATGAGAAGAAAATGTTTAAGGACTTGTGTTGATGGGCTTTTGTTTGTATTAGATGGGTTTTTGCATGTCCACACAAGTGTTCAGGAATGCCAAATGGGGTTGAAGCCGAAGGAGGTCGACATTCACCTGTCAATGAATATAGAATGATCTAACTCATGCCAAACCGTTTTAAAGCCTAAAGCCCATTGTCACAAGCTTTTAAGGGTGATTAAGATGTATGTGTGATAATCAAAACAAAGTTTTCCTTCCAAATAGGAAGTTTTCCCTCCAAATGAGAAGAACCAGTTGAGGTGGTCTGGCTTCCTCATACAGATTTCTTCTAAATTAAATATAGGCATTTGAGAAGCCAAATACAACTAAATTCAATTTGACTTGATTCCATGGGGGCTAATGTACATCAACAAACTCAGATTTTTACCTATCCCTTGGGGAATTAGCCTCAGGCATATGGTAACCACCTGGGCCTCTACCTCTGCAACTCTAATCTGATAAGGTCAACACTCTCCTAATATGTAGCACTGGATGATGTCCACCTGAACATTAACCCCGATATACCTCCCTGGCAATCTCATTCATTTTGTTTGTTTTTTTTAGTCCTGAAGGCACTGTACACTTGTGGGTTTGCTGTCTTTTCTCCCCGTGTCCATCATGGGGGAGTTCCAGCTGTGCCCTTACACTCACCTTCCAGGTACACAAGTCCACAGTGATATTGTTTTTTGCCCCTGAAGAAGCTAATCTAACATGTAGAGGAGCAATTGGACCCCCCCCCCCCATTGGGTTTACCACTTCGGGGGGGGGGCATATTATTAGTGACTCCTGTATACTGTACATATATTTGATTGATGTGATTGTATCATGTATCTGTGTATGTGAATTCAAAAAAGTTTTTTTTTCAACTCTAATAAACATTCAGAATTTTCTACTCTAAATGTGTTAATTGGTACTGAGATAGTCCATTTACTTTGTCAGAAGGCCCTTCCTTAATGGTGGGGTTTTCTGGGAGTCGATCTCCTTTGGAATAAGAGGAACCCTAAAGAGAATAATGCTCAAGCAACCAAATTGATAGATTTGTTGGCAGTTTCCTGTGTATGGTTTTGTTCTCCATGATGGGTCAAAGATTTGGTGACCAGGAAACACCTTGAAGAAGATCTTCAGAAAGCTAGCTGAGGTGTCTTAACGTTCTGATATGAATGTCCCTGGGAAGTTCCTGCTGTTTCAGGGACATTCAGCTGGTGAGGAGTCAGTCAGCATATACTGTATATATACCCATTAGGTGAAATTTTAATTTCCTAGTTGCTCTGGGAAGAGCATAGAACCTGCAAAGACCAACTGGAGCTTGTGGCCAGGAAAAGTCTGCAACTTGCTCTGCGTAATGTTTTAGCAGCCAGCCAGCCGCTACTAGCATAACTTAGAAAAGGGTGGTGGATGATAATGAATATCATAAAAACAATCCATTCTTCACAAATTACACAACCGTCTTATTGGTGGACAATGTCAGCAGAGTTAGCAGCGCTTTCACAAACACAGTTCCTTCCTGATCGATGTTCATGATTGGTGTGATAATTCAAGAAGACATGACCTTTGTAAGCCGATTTCTGATTGCTATTGGTTATTGCACATCATCATTCCTCATTGCATGGCCGTAATGAATACAACTGCCAAATGTCAAGTGGACTTTGTAGGCCATTAAAGGAAAACTATCATGGTTTGGATTCAATTTTATGTTATTATTTTTATTTTTTTTATAGTTCTTAAAGTGTTGCTTTTTTATCAGCATATAGATAACAGAGGTTTCTAAAATCAAAGATTAACCTATAATCATTCTTATTATTTAATTCCAAAAGAACGAAGGCACTTTTGTGCCCCTGTCACTCAAGATGCCCCCTTAACCTCTCCTTGACAACCTTACTTTATGATAATATTTACCTTCAATCATCCAACCCTTGGGTCCCAATGCTACAGCCTATTGTCGGGCTCCTCTATGTTCCTGGCACCACCATTGTAAATTTCTGATAGTGCACAATAGACTTCTATAGAAAGGCCACAGAGAGAAATTAAATTATTGTGATTAAATACAGAGATTACTGTATTAATGAAATTCATGTTTATTACTTATTTTATTTATTTTTATTTCTTATATAATTATATTTACATTATATTTTATGTATTATTTTATAAAGACTTTTATTAATAATAACATATTAATTTAAGTTATTCAGAGAGGACATTAATAAGATTAAATAGAAAGATTAATTTATTATTTTATGATATTTTTTTTTTTTTATTTATTATTTTTAAGTAATATTTTATGTATTATTTTATTAAGAATTTCATTAATATTAATATAATAATTTAAGTAACACAGAGATTTCATTAATGAAATTAAATACATAGTCCTACGCTGTAAACCAGGGGTCTCAAACTGGTGGCCCTCCAGCTGTTGCAGAACTACAATTCCCATGAGGCATTGCAAGGCTGATGGTTACAAGCATGACTCCCATAAACAGAGGCATGATGGGACTTGTAGTTCCACAACAGCTGCAGGGCCGTCAGTTTGAGACCCCTGCTGTAAACAGTGGCTCCTGCGCGCACATGCGGGAGTGACATAATTGCAGCTCTGGCCAGTCACACAGACGGAGTCCATGGACCCAGAAGGAAGACCGGGTGAAGACAGAATTGCCTGCAGCGGTGACAGCTCAGCGCTGGGAGGCTCTGTTTTCAGGTAAGTTTAACATATGCAATGCATACTAGCACCTTATGACATTTCCTTTTAGGTTAGAAAAAAAATGCCTAGTAGTTTACTACCTAATGTATTAATTGAATTGAGATTTTATTATTTTGATCTTGTATTTTTTATATTTTATGACATTTAAGTAATATTTTTTGTATTATTGTATTAAGAATTTCATTATTATTAATATATTAATTTAAGCAATACAGAGATTACATTAATGAGATTAAATACAGAGATGAATGTACTAATTTAATTAGGATTGTATTATATATATATATTTTTTAAATGTATTATATTTTATGATATTTAAGTAATATTTTATGTAATATTTTATTAAGAATTTTATTAATATTAATATATTAATTTAAGTAATACAGAGATTACACTAATGAGATTAAATACAGAAATTAATGTTTTATCATATTTGATCTTTATTATATTTATTTTATTGTATTATATTTAGTTTTTTAACTATTATATAGTTTTAAGTAATATTTTACAGAATGTGTTATGTTATTTTTGAATTTAATGCATATTACTATATTAATTTAATTAATACAGAGATTACAATAATGAGAGATAATGAGAGACAAAGGGAAAAGCTATTGCTGTGCTCTTTCTTTAGAAGAGCTAGAATGCTCACTTAAACCAGTGTTATGGGTTCACCCAGCATCAGTGGCGGCTGGTGCTAAACTTTTTTTGGGGGCAGAAAAGCAAACCCCCCACCCCCCCAGGTCTGCACTCACCCCTCCACGATCACGGCACCGCGGCCTAATCGGCTTTTCCTCCCGGCCAACCCAATCTGCCTCCTGTCCTGATTGGCTGGGAGGAGAAGCTGGAAGACAATAGCGAATATTGATTCGCTGGTGTCACAAGTGGGTGACACCTTTTTCAAGCCAATTAGAGCCTCATAGATACCTATGGGTCCGGCTACCCGCATGCATCCCCGCATGGAAACTAGGGTGCAGCACCCCTGCGCCCCATATGGGCCGGCCACTCCTGCATAGCAATAAACCCTAACTAAATGGCATTTATGGATTATGTCATTGGGTGTTCATGTGAAATTTAGCCTATTTAATTTGAATGCAGCACAGCTCAAACGCACATGGTCCAACGCGGCTTTTGACAAGAATAGGCCATATTTGAGCTGCTTTACCTGCAATCCAAACACACTTCAATAGGATCTGCTGTGTGCAAAGATATTTAATGAAAGCTGAAGAATTAAAAATATAGAAATTGACTTTTGGAATATAAAAAAAAAAGTTTTTATATTAAAAAAATATATAAAAAATATGTTTTTTTAAAATGTTCCAAGCCTAAAAATAAAATACCATCATATCCTGTGCAGGAACAGTATAAAAAAATCAATCAAAAAATTGACAAAGTAACATATCCCCATGTGATAAATAGTGAAAAAGAGTCCAAATTAATAAACAAAGTCCATGCGTATCATACAAGAGTTATGCCACGTACACACGGGCGGACTTTTCGACCGGACTGGTCCAACGGACTTTCCGCCGGACTTTCAACGGACTTTTGACGGACTTCCGACGGACTTTTCATCGAACGGACTTGCCTACACATGATCACACAAAAGTCCGACGGATTCATACGTGATGACTAAAATAAGGAAGTTGATAGCCGGTAGCCAATAGCTGCCCTAACGTGGGTTTTCGGACTAGCATAATTTGAAACATGGTTCAAATCTAAAGTCCATCAGATTTTTGACTGAAAAAGTCCGCTGCATGTCCGATGGAGCCCACACACGGTCGGATTGTCCGCCGGATTCGGTCCGTCGGATCAGTCCGGTTGAAAAGTCCGTCAGTGTGTACACGGCGTAAGATATCTTCCAATAATTGGTCCATGATGATCAATTAAAGCTCCCGAATATCTCCACACCACACCATGTGATAAATGTGCCACCACTTCCCCGTTGGGTTCACACTCACCAGAAACGTTTGCCCCACATTCTCATGTTTGGCAAAATGAGCATTGTACCCTGCAGGGTTGTAGAAAGGAACTTCAGTGTACAGCCAATAGCAGTGAATCATAGGTCACTGATATGTAGGAGAAAATAAAGAGCTCCGATGGTGCAATATGTATAAACACTGATTAATTTATTAAAACAAATCCTTCAAACATTAAACTCACACATTTGTCAATATAAAAACACATGTAAAAAATCGTAAACTGGCACATCCCGATTCCGGTGGACACAATGTGATGTTACTAGTATCTCACGTGACTGATGTAGCCCCGCCCGGAATGTCACTTCTGGTTTATGCGTCACTTTCAGTCACCGTACAGCCACGACTCGGCGCGTTTCGTCATTATGACTTCGTCCAGGGATGAGAATGTCTGGCAAACATTTCTGGTGAGTCTGAACTCAACAGGGAAGTGGTGGCAAGTTTATCACATGGTGTGGTGTGGAGGTATTTAGGAGTTTTTTATTGATCATCACAGAGCAATTATTGGAAGATATCTTGCTCTTGTATGATACACATGTTTATTAATTTGGACTCCTTTTCACTATTTCTCATGTGGTGATAATTTACGTTGTCTTTTTTTATTGATTTTTTTATACTGTTCATGAACAGGATATGATGATATTTGATTGCTTTCTTCTTTAGCACTGCTGTTTATTAGATAGATAGATAGATAGATAGATAGATAGATAGATAGATAGATAGATAGATAGATAGATAGATAGATAGATAGATAGATAGATAGATAGATAGATAGATAGATAGATAGATAGATAGATAGATAGCTATAGATATATCTATCTATATATAGATATATAGTATATATATCTATATATATATATATATATATATATCTATATATAGATAGATATATATGTATATATATTTACAGTTGTGTGAAAAAGTATTTGCCCCCTTTCTGATTTTTTATTTTTTTGCATATTTGTCACACTTAAATGACACATTTTAATATTACACAAAGATAACCCGAGTAAGTACAAAATGCAGTTTTTAAATGATGGTTTCATTTATTAAGGCAAAAAAGCTGTCCAAACCTGCCTGGCTTTATTTGAAAAAGTAATTTCCCCCTAACCCTAATAACTGGTTGTGTCACCCTTGGCGGCAACAACTGCAATCAAGGGTTTGCGATAACTGGCAATGAGTCTTTCACGTTGCTGTGGAGCAATTTTGGCCCACTCTTCTTTGCAGAATTGTTTTAATTCAGCCACATTGGAGGGTTTTCCAGCATGAACGGCCTGTGTAAGGTCATGATACAGCATCTCAATTGGATTTAAGTCCGGGATTTAACTAGGCCACTCCAAAACCTAAATTTAGCTTTGTTTGAACCATTTGGAGGTAGACTTGTTGTTGTGTTTCGGATCATTGTCCTGCTGCATAACCCAAGTGCACTTGAGCTTGAGGTCACAAACTGATGGCCGGATATTCTCCTTTAGGATTTTCTGGTAGAGCTCAGAATTCATGGTTCCATCAATTATGGTAAGTCGTCCAGGTCCTGAAGCTGCAAAGCAGCCCCAGACCATTACGCTACCACCACCATGTCTGACTGTTGGTATGATGTTCTTGTTATGAAATGCTGCATTCATTTTATGCCAGATGTAACGGGACGCACACCTTCCAAAATGTAAAATTTTGTCTCATCAATCCACAGAATATTTGCCTAAAAGTCTTGGGGATAATCAAGATTTTTTTTTGGTAAATGTGAGATGAGCCTTTGTATTCTTTTTGGTCAGCAGTGGCTTTGGCCTTGGAACTCTTCCATGGGTGCCATTTTTGCCCAGTCTCTTTCTTATTGTTGAATCATGAACCCTGACCTTACCTGAGGCAAGTGAGGCCTGCAGTTCTTTAGATGTTGTTCTGGGTTCTTTTATGACCTCCTGGATGAGTAGTCGTCATGCTCTTGGAGTAATTTTTTAGGCCAGCCACTCCTGGGAAGGTTCACCACTGTTCCAAGTTATCTCCATTTGTGGATAATGGCTCTCCCCGTGGTTCACTGGAGTTCCAAAGCCCTGAAAATTGCTTTGAAACCCTTCCTAGACCAATACATGTACATTACTTTGTTTCTAATCTGTTCTTGAATTTTTTTTAGTTTGTGGCATGATGTGTGGCTTTTGCGTGCTTCACTTTGTCAGACAGCTTCTATTTATGTGATTTCTTGATTCAACAGGTCTGGCAGTAATCAGGCCTGGGTGCGGCAAGTGAAATTGAACTCGGCTTTCCTAAAAAATGTGGTTAATCACAGTTCATTCATGATTCAGCCAGGCAGGTTTGAACAGCTTTTTTCCCTTAATAAATGAAATAACAATTTTAAAAGTGCATCTTGGATTTACTTGGGTTATCTTTGTGTAATATTAAAATTTGTTGGCTGATCTGAATCAAGTGTGAGAAATATGCAAAAATAAAAAATTTAAATCAGGAAGGGGGCAAATACTTTTTCACACAACTGTATACATTCATATATATACAGTATATATATATATATATATATATATATATATATATATTTATATATATATATATATATATATATACCGTATATACTCGAGTATAAGCCGACCCGAATATAAGCCGAGGCACCTAATTTTACCACAAAAAACTGGGAAAACTTATTGACTCGAGTATAAGCCTAGGGTGAGAAATGTGCAGCTACTGTAAGTTGAAAAGAGGGTCAACAATGCCCATTTGCATGCTTCACAGTGCCCATTTGCAGCCATAGGTCCCCCGAACTTCAAACTAGGTAGTTAAGGGTTCCTAGATGCCGCCTAGCTGCAGCCAAAATTTGGTGTCTCTGGGCCCAAAGGGTCCCGAAATGGCATTGCTGCAGATGGAAACCATTGACTAACTTTGGGGCCCCGTATCTCAGGGCCACTTGGTTCTAGGAACCCCAAATTTGGTGTGCGAAGCCTGTGGAACTAGCACTATAACACTTCTAAAACTGGGGTTCCTAGCACCAAGTGGCCCTGAGATAAGGGGCCCCAAATTCGGTTCGGAAAATGTCAAGAACTTTTCTGCAGCAGAGAATGACATTTTCCGAACCGAATTTGGGGCGCCATATCTCGGGGTCACTTGGTGCTAGGAACCCCATTTTTGGATATGTTGTAGAACTAATTCCACTGAGTTTGCACTCTGCATTTGGGGTTCCTAGCACCAAGTGGCCCCGAGATGCGGGGCCCCAAATTCGGTCATTCTCTGCTGCAGAAAAGTGCTTGACTCGAGTATAAGCCAAGGGGGGCATTTTCAGCACAAAAAAATGTGCTGAAAAACTCGGCTTATACTCGAGTATATACGATATATATCTATTGGTGATTTTTTCTTACACATTATTTTAAAAGGGGCAGCAAATTATATATGTGTGGTAACATTCACTTATTGAGTGTTCAGTTCTTGTTTTTTGGAGTGATATTCACTATGGCGCAGTGGTAGGATCGTTGGTATATGGGCATTCAGAATACAGATCCTGATAGCTAATTTTAGAAATAAAAAAAAATAATAAAAAAAAATACCAAAAGCAATGATAGTTTTCCTTTAACCCATATCTGATGATAAGGGGGAATTAGCATTCAGGGGTTTTGATTTATCACACGCAGGCGCCATTAGGGCCATAAATTATGACAGAATAGAACACCCCACCGTTAGCTTTTCCCGGCTATTTTTTCAAGCTGACTTGTGCGTCTTTCGGAGCCTTGTAATGAAGCGTGTCTCTGTTTCTCTGAAACTTCATCCATTATCGTCTCGCAAACATTGGCTACGGCGGAATATGAATAAAGCGTGCTTCTGAGGCCTGCTTCCTGACTCAGCATTTTTCATGGAGGTAATTAAAGGACAGCCTGGGGGTGATTGTGCTTTATGAGGTAATAACCATTTTGCAGCTAAATCTACACTGCGTACGAGCGTCGCAATCATTTCAAACGTGAATGTTCGCAGCTCTGCACCGAGAACGCCCGCCTCCCCCCCCCCACCTGACAATGTAGATGGTATGGAGGAGATGAGTGAGCTTGAAATAACTGCTGAGCGGCATATTTGGGGATTTATATCCAAGATGTGACCATGCATCATGGGAATTGTCACCTACAATCTTTTTAAGAGCCTAAACTGCTAATGTTTGAAAAATTTAAGTAGAGATGTGTCCAGGCTATTGCCATTCAAATATTTGCATATTTATAACAAGCAACACTTTAAAACGCATCCTTACTAACCTCCGTAGCTGCAGGCACTGTAGGGTAATTAATCTTAGTGTTCACAGCAGGTACTTTTGAATTTTTTTTTTAGAAGCTCAGCTCACCCTGTTCCTGCCTCCAAGCAGTGACTCAGCAGCTCAACACTCCCTATTCCCCCTCCTAACAGTGACTTCTCAGCTCCCACCGCTCCCTATTACAAGCATGGCTCAGCAGCTCAGCTACCCCTGATCCCACTCTAAGCAGTGACCCAGAAGCTCAGCTCTAACAGCTCCTCCTACCAGAAATGACTCAGCAGCTCAGCTCTCCCTGATTTCACTCTAAGCATAAACAAGGAAACCTGCTCCAGGTGTCTTGTTCCAAGATATCACCTCCACTCGCAAAATGGGGGTGCTGGCTTAGTATGCAAGACACATGTAGGCAATGTAAGGATCCGGATAGCCGCACTCCAAAGAAATTCCTTTATTGAAGAATTAGTCCATACAAAATCAGATAAAATGCAGACTACTGACGCGTTTCACACCACTCTCACTAGTGCTTAATCATAGCTTAGCTGATGATTAAGCACATTGCAAAATATTCCTTCCTGGCTAGCCGGGGAAGGTGACAGGTAACCCTGAAGTGACATCATGCACATCGCTTTCCGGGTCACAACAGGAAGGAGAGGAGAGCGAATATGAGTCTGCTCTTCTCCCTCCCCTCCACCAGCCGGCACCCATCATGGCAGTCCCGGGCCCGTAGATGGGCAAGCAGAGCCCATAGTCCAAACAAAATCAGATAAAATGCAGACTACTGACGCGTTTCACACCACTCTCACTGGTGCTTGATCATAGCTTAGCTGATGATTAAGCACATTGCAATATATTCCTTCCTGGCTATCCTAGTCGGGGAAGGTGACAGGTGACCCAGAAGTGACATCATACACATCGCTTTCCGGGTCACAACAGGAAGGAGAGGAGGGCAAATATGAGTCTGCCCTTCTCCCTCCCCTCCACCCGCCGGCACCCATCATGCCAGTCCCGGGCCTGCAGATGGGCAAGCAGAGCCTGGAATACATGGCGGGGGGGACGTGCGCCGGTACTAGGGGTGTGTGGAAGCAATCAGGTGGCAGCGCAGCTGCCTGAATGCTTCCACCTGACAGGCAGGTGTGTTGTATTGTGTATTGTATTAAGTATTGTGTGTGAAACCCCCTGCTGTCAGGACTGTGCGGCACACGGACCTCGCGGTCACAGTGTTAATATAAATTCTGTCTCCGCCGCTGGAGTGTTTACTGCCGCTGCACCACGCTGCACCTCCCTACATGCAGGAGAGTGCTACATTTTCTATGTTCGTCAGCTCCATCTAGTGGCCATAAGGAAGTAATTTCCTGATTTCTGTATTTCAGGGAAATACTGCATTATGACCACTAGATGAAGCTGGCGATCATAGGAAAAACACAGACTTAGGTTTTTAAAAATCATTTTTCAAATGTATCAAGAGATCATTCTGTTTCCTCTCATATATAACAACAAAATGTATACACATAATAAACATGCATTTTCTTCTTGTATCCGCTAACCATTATGGCTAGTGGTTAAACAAATTAATCCTATATGCGAATTGCAAACATTGTGGGTAGGATGTATTGAATCCTCACCCACTGGTGTGTGCAAAAATAAATTACTGTCATTACTGTCACAGGACGACCCAAACCCCGTCCATTCTTCTCTCTCTATAACCCGCTGAAACATCTTACATTTTTTTTCCCCGGGAAGGCTCACCGATGGTTTATTATGAATTTTCTTGTGTTGAGTGTATAGAATAGAGCACTTTACTCCCGAGTGACTATTGTGCGCACGAATAATTCCAGCTCGAGGTTCACAGCGACAATAGAGCACAATGGTGACACTCGGCATATAAAGGGCTCACAATTTTCATGCCGTGTTATCGCTCTCCCTGATGACCATTGTGTGCGATCGGCAGGACGTCGCAGTGCTCTTGTTAACCTCACGTTGAAAGGATATGATTTCCTTAACGCCACCATCCTATGTGAAAGCTTTGATCAAAGATGAGGAAAGGACGACTGTGATTGACTTCAGCAATACAGTAGCTCTGTGTGAGATATTAAATGTGTTTCTTAGGTAAATGAAAACTTACCCAAGGTACCCAAAGTTTAACTATTACCAAAAAAAAATTATTTCTATGCACGCTTTATATAGTGCCAACAGTCCTTTAAAATATAAAGGGAGAGAGTTACCATACAATTCAATACAAGTGGGTTAGGAGGGCCCTGGTCATGAGAGCTTACAATCTAAATGGGAAAGGCAAGTGGTTCGAAAGGTAATAACCGTGAGTTCATGGAGAGGGTGAGTTGATGGATAAAGCAGAAGTACAATTTTTAGGCAGAGGTAGCATATGTCTCTGACCTGAAAAGATGTATTTTCAAGTATCGCCAATGGGTGGACAAAGTAGGAAATAGCCAGGCGGATTGGGGTAGAGAGTTCCAAAAGTTGGGAGAGGCTCTGGAGAAGTCCTGGAGGTAAGCATGGGGGGAGGAGACAGAGAAGCTAGGGAGCAGGAGGTCTTGGGAGGAGTGGTGAGAAAAGTTTGGATGATATTCTGAGACGGGGTTGGTGATGTAGCTCACATCATAGTGGTGCCCCAGGATGACATCAGACTGTGACGAAACGCCTCGGGTGGAGCGTCATGCAAATTTTTCCCCTTGGTTGTGATGTGAGTTGAGTGGGGTGCCATTGTCTTTGAACTGCAATGCACCCCAATGTGAATCTACAGTAAACTGTGCAATGCAGCAACATGCGCTATAACATAATTCATGGCGCTCATTATAACGAGTGTCCCAATCTGGTTGATGCCATGCAGCCAATATAACTCACTGTATGCTTTCTAACAAGCTAGTAGAAGTTTTGTTTGTCCTTTCACAAATGACCCCTAATCGTGCAAATCCTTATCTAAGGTTTTGTACCTGTGTACGGAATGCGAGCAGCACATTATTAACTCTGCTAAACATAATGAACAGATAAGTGATTAAACTGTAGAAATTTACAACGTTGTTACTCATTATCACCGGACTGGGGTTTGTATCATGCAGTGTTTAATCACGGCATCAGCTGTCAATCACTCTTCTCTACCTACATTGTGTTTTATTATCAAAAGAGATAGTACAGGCTCGCTCTACACAGTCGGCAGTGGGTCTCTGAGGAACACCACATGTTCATTATGAAAGCCATTGTTTTATGTTATTATTTGGATTTATTTACATAAGTCTTTCTCTGCCACCCTGCACACAGTTCCTGAAGACTCTGCTTTTCTACACTCAATCTTAAAAGAAAAAAAATGTATATGAACCAAAGATATTATCATGGTTCTCTAGTGCAGATCACAAAAGATGATGAAGGTCATCTCCACTGATACATTTTCCTTTGGCTTTGCATGGTTGCTCACAAGCTGTTGACTCCTAATTCTTCTTGAGAAGCCTATTGAGGAGGTGTCCATTGGAGAGGTGTCCATTGGAGAGGTGCCCATTGGAGAGGTGCCCATTGGAGACGTGCCCATGGGAGAGGTGCCCATTGAAGAGGTGCCCATGGGAGAGGTGCCCCTTGGAGAGATTACCATTGGAGAGATGTCCGAGGAAGGTTTTTCCATTGGATATGTGTCCATTGGAGAGGTCCGAAACAAGTTTTCAGCTTGATCCAAGCAACCAAAGCTAAATAGTGCTAAGAGGCCCTCACTGATGTCAATGAAGTGATTGACTCATCCATTGGAGAGATATCCTCTGGTGGGGTGTCCACTGGGGAGGTGCCCATTGGAGAGGTGTCCATTAGAGGGTTTTCCATTGGATAGGTGTCCATTGGAGAGGTCTTGAAAATAATTTACATCTTGGCCCAAGCAACCAAAGCTAAATGGTGCTAACAGGCCCTCACTGATGTGAAGGAAGTGATTGACTGCACCATTAGAGAGGTATCCCTTGGTGGGGTGTCCATTAGGGAGGTGCCCATCAGAGGGGTGTCTATTGGGAAAGTGTTAGGAGGGTCCTGCTCATGAGAGCTTGCAATCTAAATGGGAAAGGCAAGTGATTCAAAAGGTAATAAACCATGAGTTCATGAAGTGGGTGAGTTGATGGATAAAGCAGAAGTACAATTTTTTTAGGCAGAGGTAGGATAGGCCTCTGACCTGAAAAGATGAGTTTTCAAGGATTGCCTATAGGTGGACAGAGTAGAAAATGGCCAGGCAGATTTGGGTAGAGAGTTCCAGAAGATGGGAGAGGCTCTGGAGAAGTCTGGAGAAGAGGTAAGCATGGGGGGAGGAGACAAAGAAGCTAGAGAGCAGGAGGTCTTGGGAAGAGCGGTGAGAAAGGTTTGGATGATATTCTGAGACGGGGTTGATCATGTAGCTCACATCATAGTGGTGCCCCAGGATGACATCAGACTGTGACGAAACGCCTCGGGTGGAGTGACGTGCAAATTTTTCCCCTTGGTTGTGATGTGAGTTGAGTGGGCTGCCATTGTCTTTGAACTGCAATCCGCCGCAATGTTAATCTACAGTAAACTGTGCAATGTAGCAACATGTGCTATAACATAATTCATGGCACTCATTATAACAAGTGTTCCAGCGTCAACCGGACCTGGACTTGACATATTACATGCTGCTTCTGTGTTCATTTATCCAAGGGGAGATCAGAAAAGAGATGTTCGCTGATCTTCCTTCATTCCACCTGTCAACACCCACTATGCCTATCCAAGACCTGCAGGTGAGATAGCAGAGCCTTGGCTACATGGCAAGGGCAGTCGGACAAGGGGGCAGTAGTCAACAGGGTGATGAAGTGATCAGGTGGCATTAAATCTGTCAGAATACCTTTCACCAGATAGCCCCTCACTGGCTAAACAAGCTTAAACACATTTGTGCTTTAGGTCAGGTTCACATATATGGAGCAATGGCTCAATGGAGCCGGTTCACACAGGTCCAGGGTGGCCACGGTCCGCAATAAAAAAGAGCCCTGTGCGTGTTTGGGTTCTATTCAGGTGCAAATTCAGGCAAAACTTTGGACCTGATTCGCACCTGAACTGGTGAACAGGGACACACATGCTAGGAACCCGCAGCAGCATATGTGTGAACCCGGCCTTAATCCCTGGTCTACCACCTGCCGGAAGACAACTGGTTAAGGGTTATTTTTTGCCTTCCTCTGGATCAACTTTGGATATAGGCCTTTTTTTTTTTTCTTCAACCTAACTGTGTAACTTTGTGAAACTCCAAACCTCACAAGCACGATCGGCAATGATATACTGTTTGTAATTAAGTTCTTGTTTAAAAAAAAAAAAACGAAAAGATACGCCAAAAAAGCAAAACTCCATAGAGAAGTCTGGCTGTAGGATCTGCTGACAGCAACACAGCTCACAGACAGCTGTAATAGAAAGTTGGGTTCCCTCTGGTCCTGGAGTTTCTCAGACAAAGCTGACACTGCACAGCGCAATCATGCGGCTTTAAAATAAATAAATCAAAATAAAATATTGGAAGAAAAAAACCCATGGAGAGATTAAAAGAGGAGGGAGAAAATCCCTCTTGTCCCTTGTCGGCAGAAGAAAGTCTGTCGATGACATGCAAGGCTGTCTGGAACCTCGGGGAGCAATCGCTGCTTTTTCCCTGTTGTATTTAATTTCCTGTCCTGCTGACAAAAAACTGAAAGAACACAAAGACATGGAGGTCCCCGAAGAGCGAATATCGCACTTTGTCAATATGGATCCCAGAGGATTACCTCTGAGTAAGGAAAACTTGTTAGAAAATAGCCGTAAGGTTCCACAATGTGAGGGATCCAATGGTCTACATAAAAGGTGTCAACATGTATTACTTACAGTATAATATTAATTTAAATTAAATTAAAGGGGAAGATTCCCTTTAAAGCTGAACTCCAAAATAAGCAAATATTGTCTAAATCCATTCATGTGTATTCTTCTTCAAATCTTAATGTGTTTTTGTGTATTTCTTCCAGATCTGTGCAGTCATCCAGTGTGAGTCTTCCTGTAATAAAGAAAGACCTCTCACTGCTGCTCTCTCTCCTTGTGCAGGGTGACTGGTCTGGTCTCCGCCCCCCTCCTGTAGTTTTCTGCAGGCATACTAAACTGGGTGGTGTCTGCTGCCCCCCCCCCCACAGCTCTACTCTCTGCACAGGCTATGTACAGTCATGATGTTCCAATGGGGGCACTAGTTTTGATGACACGGCCGACAGCTAGGGATTTTGCCTGAATTACTCTTTTGGCTATGGGACCGGAAGTGAAGGGAAAGCTTCTCAATGGGACACAGATGTAAAAAAAGTCCAGACAGGGGTTATAACCCTGCCTTATTCTATTCAAAAATCTAATTTAAATTAAAACTTTTATGCCAGAGGTTCTGCTTTATATTAATGTTTTTGGGTTAGGACAGGGGTCGGCAACCTACGGCCCGCGGGCCGACGCTTAATGTCCGGCCCGTCAGTGCACGTGATAGATTCACGTGCACCCGGCCCGCGGAAATTTTAACCCCTTCACACTGACCTGTACCGTGGTGAGGCCTGAGCTGGCGGTTGGCTTTCTTGGGATAACAACCAATGCGGCTAAGAAGCCGCTCGGCTGTTATCCCAAGCAGTGAGAGGGGACTCCCCCTCCCTCCAGCCACCTTCCGCGGCTCGCTCGGGCTCTCCCAACCCACCGGGAGGCCCAAGCGTCGAACATCCGCCGGCTGGCCGGAGACACCGGCTGGCCGATTCCGGCTTCGCTCAGGTCTCGGATCTAGTAACCTGGAAGCGATGTCATGACATCACTTTCAGTTTACAGAAGACTTAAAAGCGCCACATTTTAAAAGATTACAGTATACAAAACAGCCAAACTTGGTGTTTTGAATGCTTTTAAGTGCACAGGAGGGATTTGGGGGTCTTATAGACCCCTGATCTCTCCATATAGAGTACCTGTCACTGCCGATTACAGTCAGAATGTATGTTTACATTCATTCTGGCAGCAATAAAAGTAATCCGATTTTTTTTTCAAAGGGACAGTGTAAAAATAGAAAAAAATAAAGTAAAATAATTAAGAAAAAAAAAATTAAAGTGCCCCATCCCTCCGTGTTTACACAGCTGGGGGGCTGTGTAATATGCACGGGGGCTGTGTAATATGCAGGGGGTGCTGGGTAGGGGGGCTGTGTGATGTGCAGGGAGTGCTGTGTAATGTAAAGGGTTCCACCAGAGGTATGAGGGCTATGTAATGTAAAGGGGACCAGAGGTGCAGGGGGCTGTGTAATGTAAAGGGGGCCAGAGGTGCGGGGGCGGTGTAATGTTATCTTCATTTATTAGGAGGTGAATGTGGCCCTCCATGCATTCACATACATTGAATCCGGCTCTTAAGTGGAAAAAGGTTGCTGACCCCTGGGTTACGATATGCTTTATGTGGTTTTGGATCATTTCATAGTATAGCACCCTCCTAGTTTGGAGTAGGCTGCTAGGTAAATTTAGTTTAGCGCCTCTGTAAACAGTGGAGCAGGTGTTGATTGCTTGGGGCTGCTCAGTGTTCCACAGGCTGCTGTTCTGCTACTTTTCCCTGTCTTTCAGATGCTTCTAGAAGCAAAGTAGGAGGAGAGCAGAACAGACAGCCTGAATATTTAAGGCACTTTAGCCAATCCCTGGGCAGATGTTCCCAGAAGGTGGAGAGAGAGTCCGTTAGTAGTGTGAGGCCTAAGCAGCAAGAGCAGTGTTCCCCGGGTCCAGTCCTGCAGGAGGAGATGCCTGTGCAGGGGCTCTGTCACTAGGGCAGAAGCCTGGGAATAAGCAAGCTTGAAGACACTGATGTCTTAGCTAGGCTTAGCTGGGGAGCCTATTTACAAGTCCTAGTTCAAGGATCCAGTTGAGTCAGGAGAAAACTCATGGGAGAAAGCCAGAAGGAAGCTGTGGGACAGAACCCAAGTTGTCCAGAAGTGGTCAGAGCCTACATCTCCCTCACTAGGAAGAGCCTGGTTGATATAGGCAGGAGGCAACCGCTGATCATGTGACTAAGTGAGCACAAGACCCCAGTGCTGCAAGAGTAACAGTGTGGTGCTTTAAGACTCTGGAAGGAGTACAGGTCACAGTGGAACATTTCTTTTTCAAATGGTTGTGCATAGCAGCTAGAAGCCAAGTAGTCCTCACGTTGTACAGTTTTGAGTTCTGGGGTATTCCATGCTTCCCATCCCTATCTACTGTAGGTTCAACATTCTCCAAAAAAAAAAAAAAAAAAAACACAGAAAGAAAACCCCTGATCTAATCTTTCGAGCCATGTGAGAATGTGAAAAATTATGTGGGCCTGGCCTGGTGTTCTACAAAGGGGGAAATAGGGCCAAATTTACCAGCAGCTCTTTAGGGGGTATGCTACATGAACATAGGAGAAAAAAAAAATCTTGCACTAATTTCAATGAGATCATTAGATTTTTTGATCTTGATAAGAAATACTTTCACAGCTCTGACAATCTTGAACTTTTTGTTTTTTCTGTTCTCTTCATCTGATTTTGTTTTGGTTGGTGGTGTACTTGGCCACCAGGTCTGGGTTTAGCCGCAAGACACAGCAATGAGAAATGTTAGTAATTATCTCTACATTAGCCTGAGTGTGGCTGCAAGCTCGGCTTGTACCAAGGGAGCCACTTGTGAATGTGGATCGGATGCAGAGAGAAGAAAAAGGTTTTTTTCTTTTGTTTTTCTCTATAGGGCATTCACTTCCTTTTTAAAGTTAAAAAGTCCAGGACACTGGCACTTTCAGTGCTGAAACCAAATTTGAAGAATAAATATGGAACTGTGCAGAATTGCTGATTGTGATCCATGTAGGGATGTTCCAGCAGTCAAAATATTTTGTATCCACAAGAATACTTTTGGACAGATTACCTATGGCAACCAAAAGAATCTCAATAAATAGATGAGCCCAGAAGGACACAGTGAACAGACATGAAAAGTTGGAAAGTTCTTTAAATGTAAAAAAAAAAAAAAAAAAAAAAAAATGTGCAATACATATAGAATTTGAGGTAGAATTAAAGAGAACATAAATACTGGAAGACGTGCCCCAAAATGGCAGGCAGAGGCTAAAGGACTAGTCACCAGTATTGCTTGTGGCCTCACTACAGCTCTTTTTTTCCATTGCTGACTTACCATGCCTTGTTCTGCGTGTCTGTATGGAAATGGTCAACTTGCTAGAGGCAGGGCTTTGCTTACTCATGTCAGAGCTGCACCTCTGATGACTGGTGGGGAAAATGATGAAGAAACAACAGGAGAGGTGGTTAGAGCACAGATCCACAGAATGAATGAAACAGAAGCAGGGAGATCCTTGTACTTCAGGTCCCACAGTAACAGCTTCCTCTCCGGCAAGGAGAACAATGAGCAGCACAGTATTCACTAGGGATGTCATGGTCAGGGCCTCAGGTACAGAGTCCTATAATTATAGCAGTAGAGAAGCTCCCACCAACCAGCAGGATGAGTACACAAGCAGGTCACCCTGGCGGATGACACGGGCTGAACCGAGGTGTTGGGACTAAGCGCTAACTGGTATTCACCAGAGCTCCGGATGTTTTGCTGCATTTTAGTACCAGGTGGCGGTTCTCAGAATCACCTCACCAGGAGGTGAGCAAGTTGAGTTCCAGTAGCAGATATAGCAGATAGGGATCAAGCAGAAGCATAGTCAGTAAACGAGCCAAAGGTCGGTAACAAGTGGTTTCAGGTTGGGATCAAGTGGACGCATAGCTAAGGAAAAAGCCAAATTTTAGTAACATGGTAGTGGAGAAATGGACAGCTGCTGGTACTCATAGGAGCAATATGTCGACTGGAGAGAGCACAATAATCTGGCAAACAGGAAATGCAGAGACTTGGCTTAAATAGGAAGTTCATGGAAGGAGCAAAGAGTTCAAGGCTCACCAAAAACAAGAGACTAGGCAACATTGTTTTAAGAGATCAGACAGGGAGCTGTCCAGCATCCCAGTTGGTATGGTTCAAAAAGGGGGGGTGGTACACATTCACCCCTCCCCCATCCATTCCTTGCCAGCCAGGCTGCATTCTTGGTATGGTATGAGTATGGTATGAGTCACGGAATGGCTGCTTGATGGAATTATATATTCTTTTCAATAGTTTGACAGCTTGATGCAAATAATCTTATTAGTGTGCGGTAATATTAAAAAAAAAAAAAAAAAAACTTTGGTTCTGTGTGTAACTATATGTGTACATTGGGGAAGCCATTTTGCTCATCACATAGGCAGGTTCTCCTTTCCACTTTGCTGTGTTACACTATGGCCATGCTTCAATTGCTCATTCCCACAGTTCACAGGTGTCCCTGTTCATCTACATAAAAGATTATAGGAGACAAATTGGGAATGTGGGACCTGCCCATTGTAGGTGTGCAGACCCTCGATCTCAAGTGCCTATGTCCCACCAACAGAGTCCCTGCAGGATTTAAGACACCATTGGGTGGCTTAACTCTCCAACATCTACATATAATTGAAATACCCCATTTGGATGGACCGTTCCTTTAACAGATGAGATATAAAAAAAAAACCATCATGCTTCCTAAATGTGATGCCTTTGCCTCGAATAGGCTGTGGAAGCCACTGCCTCATTACAAACACTGAAAACCCTCCTTTATTTTCCCTTTTATTTCCTATGCTTGCAGCTAATGACTCATTAACCTTGATTTCCTCAAGCCGTGCTCACAGAACACAAATATCATACATGGACACTTTTTTCATCCCTGTTGCCGTGGAAACAGTAATGACAATTTGTCAGGATCGTGCTTAATGTATTCCTAGCTTCCAGGCCTGCGTCTCAGCTATGTATCAGTGAGGGCAGCGCGGTCCCATGTTAATGCACAGCAAGCAGAACATCTCGTCCCTCAATAATGTTTCTCATTTTCTTCCCCGCTTTTTTTTTTTTTTTTTCAGTTCTCTTTTTTTCTTGGTCTCCTTGTTTTTCTTTTAAGTGATGTATAGTCATCACTAACAGCTTCGTTATACAAGGTGAAGGAAATTCACAATATGCCCCGAAGCAGCCAATCAGAATTCCACTTTTCTATGGTCCAACTGTACTTACACTATATGCAGATAGCAAAATTTTAGAATGGCTTCCAGACTGAGTGTTCTGCAGAGCTGTTGTACCTGAACTTTTCCTGCAAAACGAAGTCCTGGGTGGAACTTGGGAGACTAGAGGGTGATGGACAACATAAAGGACACACCACATGAGAAAAAAAGGTGAACTCTACTGTAACTAAATTACAAATGCAAACACAGCTGCAAATGTGAGTGATCTTGGGTTGATTGCCAGTGTGCTGTATTTAAAGTTTTCAAAGTAAAGTGAGTTTACAAAGTAAGAGACTTCCAAAGACTTCAAAAAAGTTGGAGGTGGGAAGTGGAACTGGACTTGAAGCGTGAAGTTGATTTGGATGTCCTCAGAGAAACTTATGATTGCTTTCAGAATAAGTAGTATTTGTTGTGTGGTGGGTTCCCCTGCAGTTACTTAACTTTAGGAAGGGACTGTAAATGGTAAGGATCTCTCAAGGGTAGGTTTGGCTCTTAGTAGGTAAGGCACACTGCAAAAAAATGTGGACACAAAAACATGAGCTTAGGACATATTAACCTTCTAAAGATCCATGGATGTGTAGTGAGCCTGCCCTATGCAGTTGAGTCTCCATCTAAATTTAGTGTGTTACTTCTAGGCTTCGACCAGCTTGAGCTACTGTCGTACTTTTCTTTGGGCTCTGTAGGTTTACCCTAAGCATGGTTGTCTGATTGCTTCTGCCTGTTGCTTGAAGGAGGTTCTAGTAATCAGCGTGCTGCAGCAGCAGTAAACATTCAGACTCCAGATGCAGTAACAGAACTGTATTATAAATGTAATTCAAACCAGTACAACTAACCGGCGGGAAGTCAAGCTGACTGGGCGCACTTACAGTATGTTGCAGCAAACAGTGTAGAAGCAGGTTTCAGATGCAACAACTGCATCTGTTTTGAGGGATGGAATGAAGCCTGGATGGTCTTTGCCCAAATGGTAAGGTTTCCAGGAAGGATAGCATGTCCCTGCTCTTTCCCCACTCATTTGTAACTTCTCACTATCGCTAATACTGTCCCTGACAGATGGGTGACCCGTCCCTACACTGCGAAATGCGTGCCAGTCCAGGAGCCAAGGCCATAAATAGATTTTGCCTGACCGAAGATGGCTGCCAGAGTCAGCACCCAGTCGTACAAAATAGACTGCACCTGCCCACAGTGTGGTAAAAACAAGCACAAGGTCACAATTTTTTTATCTGGCCTAGACAATTCCTGAGCAGCTACATTTAGAGGTATGGCTTAAGGAGATGATAAATATATGGAACCACCTTTCCAGAAATCTCTCTCCCCTTGATAAGAGGCCAGACTAAAGAATCACTGACTGAGAGCCCTGACAACCAATGTAGAGATGGATCAAATGCCTGAAGGGAGCTAGCCTGAACAGAGATACTCTTGCCTGAAGAGGGTTGCAGAGGTGCAAGGAGGCAACCTGTCATCTGACCCTTGGAAGAGGGATCTTGGTGCACGCTGTCATCTGACCCTTGGAAGAGGGATCTTGGTGCAACCTGTCATCTGACCCTTGGAAGAGGGATCTTGGTGCAAGCTGTCATCTGACCCTTGGAAGAGGGATCTTGGTGCAAGCTGTCATCTGACCCCTGGAAGAGGGATCTTGGTGCAAGCTGTCGTCTGACCCTTGGAAGCGGCATCTTGGGGCAAGGTAACATCGGGGAGCAGAATTATCTGGCTGTCCTATGTCTGTCGGCATTAACTTTAGAGGTCATACTCATAGGACTTCTTGATGTTTCAGTATATCTGTCATACCATTTGTGTTTTTCGGTATCCTGCAACCCCTAAAGCATTTCCCTTTTATTTGAATGCTGCAATAAATATTAAAAATACCCTAGTGACTGGAGCCTGATTTTTGCCAGATGATTTGTTGGTGCGCACTTTGGTCCAGATACAGGGCAAGGAACATTGGGACAGGTAGAAAAACCCAATTAATCCCACATGCTTTTAGGCAGGTGCAGTCCATTTTCTCCACTGCAGGTGGCCCTTGACTGCAGTGGCAGTGCAGAGGGGGCAGAAGTCAGGGGAAACAAGGTTCCTCTATGTTTTTTTGGGTCACTGGGGCAGCGATCCAGTTGGATGCTGACAGCCCTTGTGACTCCGGTGGCCATCTTGAGTCAGGCAGAGAATTTGGCAGATTTCCAGGGTGTGGATAGTGTAGGGACAGGTCACCCATCTGTCAGGGACAGTATTAGCATTAGGGTAAGGTTCAAGGTGAGTAGGGAAAGCATAGGGATCCACCACTCTTCTTGGAAACCTCTGTTTCTCAAGAGAGGCACTGGCAACTTGGCTACGACCTGCTCCACTACATGCTGCTTGAGTGTTCCCATTAGCCTTCCTTCCGCCGGGCTTGTTGTGAACTGTTGTACCCTGACTACAATATAATTTCTTTCAACTGGACTGAGTGTGTGTTACTGCCACCACACCATGCTGTACCCACCCACAGGCTCTCTAGGGAGTTATCGATACACTTCTAATGACTGATAGATATAAATGCTGGAGTATGTTAATGACATCCATTAGAACTGAATAAGTGGCTTGGATAAGCTACAAATATTTTTAACATTACAGAACACGTTGAGTTGAATGTGACTACTACCAGGGCCGGATTTGTCACAAGGTCACCGCGGCCAGGCAGTGGTGCAGGGGGGCGCCGCCCCCCCCCCTTTCGGGCAGCCCATTAAAGCCTATTAGGGGCACTGGCACCGATGCCCATAGAAAAGATGGCCGCGGGCTGACCGCGCAACTGCGCATGCGCCGTTCCGAAGCCGGCTGGGCTCGGGAAAGCTCGTACGCGCTCGGCCGGGGAGGCGCATGCGCAGTAGCGTGATTGCACTGCCTAGTGCCATTTTTGAAAAAAATCGTAGCTAGTAATGTGGTGCGGCAGCAGGGGAGAGAGATGACACCTCTCATTTCCCGCACGGCTGTTCCTCCATCTGATGGCAGGCAGCATGGCAAATGACATCCCCAGCTGGTGGCAGGCAGTGTGGCAAGTGACATCCCCAGCTGGTGGCAGGCATAGTGGCAAGTGACCTCCCCATCTGGTGGCAGGCAGTGTGGCAAGTGACCTTCCTTATCTGGTGGCAGGCATAGTGGCAAGTGACATCCCCATCTGGTGGCAGGCAGTGTGGCAAGTGACCTTCCTTATCTGGTGGCAGGCAGCGTGGCAAGTAACCTCCCCATCTGGTGGCAGGCAGTGTGGCAAGTGACATCCCTAGCTGGTGGCAGGCAGCATGGCAAGTGACCTCCCCTATCTGGTGGCAGGCATAGTGGCAAGTGACATCCCCATCTGGTGGCAGGCATAGTGGCAAGTGACCTCCCTTATCTGGTGGCAGGCATAGTGGCAAGTGACATCCCTATCTGGTGGCAGGCAGCATGGCAAGTGACATCTCCATCTTGTGGCAGGCATAGTGGCAAGTGACATTCCCATCTGGTGACAGGCAGCGTGGCAAGTGACAAGAGATGGTGGCAAGTAACACGCTCAGGGCTCCCAATGATTCTGCATTATGGTGAGTTGAACTATTTCATTTTATATTACAATGTAATGATAGAAATAATGTGTTTCAATCATCCTGACACCAAACCAACCATGGTGCTGGGGATGATTGAAGCACTAACACCAGCGATTGCCCTGAAAAATTGCCCACGAAAAATCCTTACCCCTCGCGCGCTTACCCTGAAGTATTTTCAGTCTGTACAATTAAAGCCAGTTATTTTCAGTGTTCTCATGTGTGGAGATATGTTTTTAATTGATCAATTGTAGCAGTCATCGATAAAGGACGTGAATGGTGGTGTGTGTGTGGGGGGGGGCGGCATTGAAGGACTCGGCCTTGGGGCGGCAAAGGGAGTAAATCCGGGCCTGACTACTACTAGCTATATCATGACCTGGATAAATCAGAGCCACCAAATTCACAGACAAAATGTCAGGAGCATTTATTGCTCCTGTTCCTCATTCCAGCATTTGGAATTTTGGCTATGGCACTCTCCTTGTCTGTCTGTCCATCTGCAGGCTGATTAATATGATCAGTCTCTGGGTGGAAACCAAGCCTGCTATAAGCCAGCTGAACCCTCATTTGGATGCTTGTGATAGAGTGTGTTGTTCCTGACCAAGTTCCCTGTCTGTCTGCCCTGCTCTGCTTGTTTGGATTTCCCTGTGTACGACGTTGGACCGGATTTTGGACTATTCCTTGAACGCAGCCTGCCTTTTACCTAGACTGTCATAGAAATATACGCTATCTGTCTGCTAACCACAAGTATCTATTTGCTTTGCTCAGTTCACATCTGCCCTGCCGTGGTGGCCAGGCACTATAGCATTGTGTATAAGTCCTGGGGGCAAACGAGTAAAAGTAGGCCTGATTGCCTTATGGGAAAGGGGGCTGCTATAGGTGAAGAAGACTGTAGCCAGCTATAGTGTCTGCGTTAAGGGTAGACGTGACACAAAAACTTTTTTTGGTTTGATTTACCTTTCGCAGGTAAAACAGCTCTCATGTATGTATTGCATTTGTGTATTTGGCTGTTTTCCTGGAGTTCAGCCTTATTGATTGTATGCAAAAAATAATAATTCCTTAGCTTCAATATTCGCCAATGTGAATCTTTACATGTGCTCCAGAGCACTAACTCATGAAAGCAATTATTTTGTCTCTCTCTGTGAAGGTCCAACAAAAAATGGTGCGGGCTTAATACCTACATCACCCTTCTAGGCAAGCCCCTTAGGTTATTAGGAGTGATATTCTCCATGTTCTATGCTCCATATTCCTCTGTTCACCCCATTTCCTCCTTCCTGCTCAACTGAGAGAAGGAGGGAGGAAGAAGGCTGTTAAGCCTAAGGGCTCTACTCGTAGATTGCATGGGCAGAGACACAGGTGAGCAGCTAGTCCACATCCTGTACACCAGGTACAGCTTGGCGGGGGTCTGTGGCAGTTTATTTATATAAAAAATGGCCACAGTGTGTTCAAGAGGAACATTACTTGTTTTTTTAGAAATAACAAATACTTTAGAACAAATACGTTAGCTACTGACTTTTAAGAAAAAGACACATACCAGCCCATGGAGCCCAGCGCTGTCTTCCTCGGAATTGACTCTTTGCTGGGCTTTGGCTCTCCAGTGCCGCCATCTTGGATATTATCTAGTTTGTGTTGGAAACCTCGCTGAACTGGCTTGATTAGTCACTGGTCCTGGGTGAGTATTCGTGTGGGCAAAAAGGAAGGAATAGTACCCAGTGATGGATGGTGGAGATGGGCCCTCTCGGGGATTGAGATACTGCCTTGTCTGTGCAACCTTAAGGTCCGTTTCAGCACGAAGAGTTAGACAAAAAGAGCACCCGGTGTCAAGAGAAGCGTGACCTCTAAAATCTAGTTTATGGATCTTTATTAAAAATTAGCAACATGTACATCAAGCCAATGTGTTTTGGGAAATAGACTCCCTCTTCCTCAGGGCTGTTGCTATGCACTATTTGGTGGGAACGATTCCCATGAGTGCTTACAGTATGTTGGTTTAAGGTTTCTACATGGCAGGATGCCAGCTTTTGTTCTATAGGCAGCAATGCTTTGCTGCCCATTGCTGCCTATACAACCACGTGCACGTGGTTTTGGGCGCTCCGCTCCCGAAGTGATTGGACACCTATCAGCGGATATGGTGGCCACGATGGCCGCCGCATCCCGCTGATCATTCACAGGAGAGACGGATCAGCCTGTGTAAATGGAAAACGGCGGATCTGTCAGGAAGGGAAAGAGAGATCTTGTGATTCAGCTACGCTTGTGATTCAGCTAAGCTAAGCTGAATCACGGATCTCTCTTTTCCTTCAGTGTGACATTGCCTGACACAGTTAGTAAACACCTCCCTAGGGAACATTTACCTCTTGATCGCCCCTGGTGTTAGCCCCTTCCCTGCCAGTGTCATTTATACAGTAATCAGTGCATTTTTATAGCACTGATCACTGTATTGGTGTCACTAGTCCCCAAAAAGTGTCACTTAGTGTCAGATTTGTCCGCCACAATGTTGCAGTCCCGCTAAAAATCGCAGATCGCCTCCATTACTAGTAAAAACAATAAAAAATATAAAAAGTCCCTAAATCTATCCCCTATTTTGTAGACTGTATAACTTTTGTGCAAACCAATCAATAGACGCTTATTGGGAATTTTGTTTTTTTACAAAAAAATATGTAGCAGAATACATATTGGCCTAAATTTATGAAAAAAAATTTATTTTCTACATTTTTTTTTTTGGGAATGTTTTATAGTAGAAAGGAATTTTTTTTTTTTTAAATTGTCGGTCTTTTTTTTTTATTGCGAAAAAAAATAAAAAGCACAGCGGCGATCAAATACCACCAAAAGAAAACTATTTGTGGGAAAAAAAAAGGACATCGATTTTATTTGGGTACAGCGTCGCAGTTAAAGCGACGCAGTGACCTATCGCCAAAAAATGGCCTGGTCAGGAAGTGGGTAACACCTTCCCAGAGCTGAAGTGGTTAATGCGGCACACGCCATTACAATGGTACAATATATGGTAATTTGTTAATTCCCCCCTCTGTATTCACTTCTAATTCCTAATCAAATTCTGGAGACTAAAAAAAAAAAAAAAGAAGAAAATCCCTAAAATTTAAATGTGAATTTGAAGTCCATAGAGACAAGGCTTACAATTACTCATTTTCGTAATCCCTTTATTATCCTCCATAAAGACAGCAAAGCAGCTGGAAACAAATCACACTGGTTCTCGGCTTTTGATCACTGTCACTTGACCGTGAGCACATGGCAAGGCAGTCTTGTCTAACTGCTCTGCGAAAAGTATTCCGCCAAGACCGTGCCCCAGGGAAAAATTTGCGCTGTGGTTTACCAAATTTTTTTTTTTTTAAAGCAAATAATATATAATTCAAATTCTACTGTTATTTCCCATTCTGTAATAACTCATTAGAGCAGTGTGCGAGAACCATAGGAACCGCAAGGAAAAAAGGTCACTGAACGGACCATTTCCTTGGCACTGTCCGACTGTGGCGCCTTCTATTACAGCCGACCCCAGCCTGAAAAGTTCACCCGTCTCAGAATCCGCAGGCCGCAACTTTGCCTTCCATTGTTTCGGACCATTCGGAGGAAAAGCGTTTGTTCCACAGCTGCGGAGAGCGCCAGCCGCACTCTATAGACTCAAAGCCAAGGCGGCTAATTAGGGATCTCTCGGAGCTTGCCACACAGACCTGTTGCTCAGGGACCTCATGCAGTGCATGTGTCTTTTGTGCTCATAAAGGACCTTTTGTTCGATAAACAGAAATAGACCAAGCACGCGGCTTGAGAAGGCAAGGTCAGCAAGGTAGTTTTCAAACATCTGTCACCTCTGGCTTGTGTTGTCTTCTCCATCCTCGTCTACTAAACAGTCGTACGGTGCAAGGCCATCGCTAATAACAGCCTTGAACGTCGTCTTCATTCCCAGGTTGCTAAGGTGTTTTTTTTTTTTTTCCTCCCCTTTCCTACAAATTAATCTGGGAAATGCAGGCACCTGCTGAAACGATATTTAATTTTCTGTAGTGCTAAAATTATGTTTACAAAACTTTGCCTCAGTAGAGCTTTGCAGATATAATTTTATCAGCCTAAATTACCTTGTTTTGCCAGTTTCATTATTACAGGCTTTTAGAGATTTAACCCTTGAAGACCAGAAAATGGAAGGTTTTATGTCAGCAGCTGAGTACGAGGCGATGATACACAGCACGGTGAAAACGCAGGAAAGCACTCATGGGGGTTGTCATTGGAAATGTTTAGAATTCTTGGTGGATAATGATCAGGGCCGTTTTAAGACATTGGTGGGCTTGGGGTAAATATTTCATTGGTGGGCCCCCATCCTATCTTCTCAGTTACTCCAGTACAAACAGATTTAAACCCTGAAGACCAGAAAACGGAAAGTTTTATGCCAGCAGCCAAGTACGACGCAATGATGCACAGGGGGGTGAAAACAGAAGACAGCACTCAAGGGGGCCATCATTGGATATGTTTAGAATGCTTGATGGATATTGATCAAGACCATTTTAAGACATTGGTGGGCTTGGGGAAAAAAAACATTTTGTTGGTCGGTCCTCATTCTACCTTCTCAGTTACCTCAGTACAAACAGAATTAAACCTTGAAGACCGAAAAATGGAAGGTTTTATGTCAGCAACTGAATACGAGGCAACGATGCAAGGCGGGGTGAGGAAAGCACTCATGGGGGCCTCTTGATGAGTCTAACAGCTACACACAGCTAGGCCTAAAAAGACAGGGCATGCAGAATCCTTTTAGGCCAGGAGACAGATGTACCACTTGAAACTACTAGCAAGAGTGTGGCTTAAAATATCTGATAGTGTCATCATCCCATTCCTTTTTTATGGCAGTGAAGTTTGGGGGTCGTGTTCCCTACCCTGACCAACCTTAATGAGACTTCAGTCCAACAGAATTATTCCATTTGGAATTCTGCACACACGTTCTCCATTTTTATCAGAGTACCTCCAACAATGCTTGCCGGGCTGAGCTGGTTGGTTTTCCATCACAGCTTGCAGTACAGAAGAGTACACTATCATACCTACAAAACAAAAGCTACGGCTCATTCCATTTTTGATGCCTTACTAATCAACAAGGACCACCCCGAACCATGCAGCCTGCAAAAACTCATCAGTATCTTGTCCATTCAAAACTCCCAACAATGCCGCCTATACAAATCTCAAATAATGGACATAATGAATGAATGATTCCAAAGAAAAATATGCCAGAGAATTGTGAAACGAAATAAGAAACCGCCAGAAACTAACAACTTACCAGCTACTGCAGATTGACTAAAAACTGGCCACATAACTGGAGATGCTAAAAGATCTCAAAGACAAACAGATCCTGATCTCGTACAGCTGAGCACCCACAGCCTGGAATCAAATCAAGGTGGCACAGACAGACCTACAAGCCCAAAGAAAGTAGGTCACCAGGGAGCCCTGGAGGATAAGGCCACCATCCTGCTACAATGCCCCAAGTACTCAGCGGTAAGGGACACTCACGTCCAGAGACGAGACTCTTTGCTTGCTCTACTCAGACTTCACTCCGAGAAAACTCCACTTTCTACTGGGAGAAGAGGAGGCAATGGTGAAAATAGTTGGGCAGTAAATTACAATATACCACAGTCTGAGAAGGACATGAGGATTTGTGGACCACATGGAGTCAGCACCTACCTGCTTCATAGACAGTCACGTCCTATTCCTTTTATATTATCCTTTACCTCTACAAATGTCCTAGGAGTTGTTACTCCCCCATCCAACCCATAAGAACTCCCCAACTGTGCATGCTAACAAGAAAACAGAAAGAGAGGGACAGAGAGAGAGAGAGCAAGAGAGATAGAAAGAAAGAGAGAGGAAGAGGAAGAAAGCAAGAGACAGGTTTTGTGGCAAGGGACTTCCATATACTGTAGGTTGCCATCCTACAATGCCATGCCTGGGGCAGGAGATCAAAAAAAGCATTCATTTATTGTATTACATTGGGGCGTCCAGTGACCCTAAAGTGTATGTAAACCCTCACAATGAACGTTGATTATTTGAACCCTTTTGGTCTATTAAATATGCCATTAAAGTATTTTGTTTTATCTGTTCAAAGGGGGAACGGGGGTTAAAGTGACAATTAATGGTCGAGGGATTGTTTTTTTTTTTTTTTTTAAGAGATAATGGTTATGGAGGTGGCGAGGTGGGGTTTGGGGAAGTAGGGGTTGCTGTGGGGGGAGGGAGGTTAAAGTGACAATCAATGGTTGTGGGATTATTTTTTAAAGGTGGTAGAGTTGAGTAGTGGAGTAGAGTTGCCACCACATCCCTTTAAACCCCAACACATATTGATTACACAGGTTCTGTGGCGGATTAAGGTGGTAATTAAACTCGCTTGGTGCCTTATCTGCTTTGAATTAGCCTCAGAACTTGCATGATTATTAAATACGTGTTCGGGTTTAAAGGGATGAGGTGGCAACCCTTCGGTGGCAGGTTAAAGTGACCCCATTTTTTTGGGGGGGAGTGGGTTATAGTACCACTGACCACCAATGGAGGGATAGGGGGTGCTGTGGGGGAAGGAGGTAAAGGTGACCATCAAAATCAATGATTGCGGGATTTCTTGTAATTTTTTGTTTTTGGAGGGGGGTAGAGTTTCACTGACCATCAGTGATTGCTGGAGTTTTTTTTTTTTTTTTTTCTTTGGGGTACTTGGGTTAGGGCCCTCTCACACGGAGGAGTTTTTCAAGCACTTTTGCATTAAAAAAGGGGCCCGAAAAGCTAATGAAAAATGCTTCTCTTTAAAATCAATGAATGTTTTCACACGGGGGCGGTGTGCTTCCATTGCAGTGAAATAAATCTTGCTTGCACCCATCTTTGGAGCATGTTTGGGGAGTAAAAAAAAAACTGCACCAAAACCGCTCCTCCCCATTGAAATGAATGGGAACCGCATCAAAAAGCACCTCAAAAACACCCCCCCCCCCCCCAGTTAAAACAATAAAAGGGAAAAAAATATCCTTAAACCCACCCCCAAAAAAAGAAGCTAATTACCGTTTATACTCGAGTATAAGCCGACTTTTTCAGCACATTTTCTATGCAGAAAAGCCCCCCTCGGCTTATACTCGAGTGAGGGTCTCCCGCTGTGTCATGCAGTCTTAACTGTTCGGCGGCCGTCCGCTGTAACAAAGCCCCGCCTCCTCATCGTCTGTCATAGATGGAACACGGAACACTGATACAATGCTGGGAAACTGAATCAGTGTTCCATCGTGGACGAGGAGGAGGCGGGGCTTTGTTACAGTGGACGGCCGCCGAACTAAGACTGCAATTGCATGACACAGCGGCAGACACCCGCTGTTTGTAATCAAAGGTACAGGTGGGCACAGTGAGGCTGCAGATGGGCACAATGAGGCTGCAAATGGACACAGTGAGGCTGCAGATGGGCATAGTGAGGCTGCAAATGGGCACTGATGATACAGGTGGGCACAGTGAGGCTGCAGATGGGCACTGATGATACAGGTGGGCACAGTGAGGCTGCAAATTGGCACAGTGAGGATGCAGATGGGCACAGCTAGGCTGAAAATGGGCACAGTGAGGCTGCAAATGGGCACTGATGATACAAGTGGGCACAGTGAAGCTGCATATGGGCACTGATGATACAGGTGGGCACAGAGAGGCTGCAGATGGGCACAATGAGGCTGCAAATGGGCACAGAGGGGCTGCAGATGGGCACAGTGAGGCTGCAAATGGGCACTGATGGAACAGGTGGGCACAGTGAGGCTGCAGATGGGCACTGATGATACAGGTGGGCACAGAGAGGCTGCAAATGGGCACAGTGAGGCTGCAGATGGGCACAGTGAGGCTGCAAATGGGCACAGTGAGACTGCAAATGGGCACTGATGATACAAGTGGGCACAGTGAAGCTGCAGATGGGCACTGATGATACAGGTGGGCACAGAGAGACTGCAGATGGGCGCAATGAGGCTGCAAATGGGCACAGAGGGGCTGCAGATGGGCACAGTGAGGCTGCAAATGGGCACTGATGGAACAGGTGGGCACAGTGAGGCTGCAAATGGGCACTGATGATACAGGTGGGCACAGAGAGGCTGCAGATGGGCACAGTGAGGCTGCAAATGGGCATGGATGATACAGGTGGGCACAGTGAGGCTGCAGATGGGCACTGATGATACAGGTGGGCACAGAGAGACTGCAGATGGGCACAGTGAGGCTGCAAATGGGCACAGTGAGGCTGAAGATGGGCACAGTGAGGCTGCAAATGGGCACAGTGAGGCTGAAGATGGGCACAGTGAGGCTGCAGATGGGCACTGATGATACAGGTGGGCACAGAGAGGCTGCAGATGGGCACAGTGAGGCTGCAAATGGGCACAGAGAGGCTGCAGATGGGCACAGTAAGGCTGCAAATGGGCACTGATGGAACAGGTGGGCACAGTGAGGCTGCAGATGAGCACTGATGATACAGGTGGGCACAGAGAGGCTGCAAATGAATAGAAAATCTATGAGCATTTTCCTTCCATCATTACCCATCAGGCAAGCCGGATAAAAAATAACTAAACTTAAAAAAAAATGTTTATTGGTTGTTTCAAGAAAGATGAGAAAAATACAAAGCAGTCCAGTCACCTCGTGCCCCCCATCTGTCCGTAATGTAAAATGTTACCTTGGGCAGCCTAATCTGTGTCAGTGAGAATAAAGAAGATTTTGTGTTGTAACTGCAGTGCATTGTTATTACCTACAAACAAAATTAGTACCAGGGCCAGATAGAGCAAAGAAAGCACTGTTCTTGAACTTTTATATAACTGTTTAATGTGCCGATACAAAGAAATGCAAAATATTGCAAGAAAATCAGCCTGAGTGACACTTATAACGCATTATTTATTGATAGATCCCCATTGGTTGCTTTGAGGCAACGGTAGATGTAAAAAAGGAGAACACAAGGTTTTTTTTAAACAAAAATGGCAGTTCAGTTAGGGTGCGTATCGACTGTTGATCCTGCTAGAGGTCCAATATTTTTTTTTTTTTTTTTACTTTCTGCAACGGGCCAAGCTGTCCAAGAACAATGACAATTACAGGGTATGGAAACTGTATAACACTGTTGGGAGTGCTTACAGTGGCCAACTTGGTTATAACCCCTGTCAGGTTTTTTTTGTTTTCTATCTGCATCCCATAAGAAAGATTTCCCTTTACTTCCTGTCCAACGGCCAAAATAGGAAGTGAGAGGAAATCCCTCCAAAGTGAGGGAATAAGCCGTGCGTTGGAGCTGCGTTACCTTAGTACACCACCACAACATACTAATGGATGCAACGTTAGCCCTCCGGAAGATTTACCCCCCCCCCTGCCCCTTCATGACCAGTCCATTTTTTTTGCGATATGGTACTGCGTTAAGCGGTGGTCCACCTATCTATCGTTTTTTTTTTTTTTGAGTTCATTCACAAACTTTTCTTCTCAGCATTACATACTCACATATTGTGAGTATGTAAATCCGCCTGTGTCAGATTTCGTCGGAAAGAATAACTTATATTATTCACTGCAGGCGGTTTCCATCTTCATTGTGGGCATTTGAAGCCCACAAGCATTTATTTCCTGGATGTGGTGAATGCTGTGCTCCCAGCATTCACCGCTCGTTCCCGCACATGCTCAGTGGCATCCTGGGAAGCCTGAGACTAGCTCCCAGGAGTCTGGGAGAGGCTAGAAACACGCCTACTCCCACGGGAGGAGAACCAGGAAGTGCAAAGAAGAATAGAAAAATAAAAGGTAATTACGGCGATTTAAATTTTTTTAAACGGCATGTCAGCATCTAGGCAAGGAAGAGAATACATACAGGTATTGTTCAAAATTTGGGTGGAACCCCGCTTTAACTGACAATTGTGCGGTCGTGCGACGCTGTACCCAAATAAAATTGATGTCTTTTTTTTTTTTCTCCCACAAATAGAGCTTTCTTTTGGTGGTATTCGATCACCCCTGCGGTTTTTATTTTTTTGCGCTATAAAAAAAGACCGACAATTAAAAAAAAAAAAAAAAAAAAAAAAAATATATATATATATATATAGTTTACTTTCTGCTATAAAACATATCCAATAAAAAAAATTTAATTTCCTCATCAATTTAGGCCAATATGTATTCTGTTACATATTTTTGATAAAAAAAAAAAAAATCCCAATAAGCGTATATATTAATAGGTTTGCGCAAAAGTTATAGTTTCTACAAACGATGGGATATTTTTATTTTTTTATTTTTTTACTAGTAATGGCGGTGATCAGCGTACTTATAGCAGGACTACTTTCTGCTATAAAACATATCCAATATAAAAAAAAATCGAATTTCTTCATCAGTTTAGGCCAATATGTATTCTGCTACATATTTTTGGTAAAAAAAAAAAATCCCAATAAGCGTATATTGAAAGGTTTGCACAAAAGTTATAGTTTTTACAAATGATGGGATATTTTATTTATTTCTTTTTTATTTTATTTTTTTTTACTAGTAATGGTGGCGATCAGCGTACTTATACCAGGACTACTTTCTGCTATAAAACATATCCAATAAAAAAAAATAAAAAATTCTTTATCAGTTTAGGCCAATATGTATTCTGCTACATATTTTTGGTAAAAGAAAAAATCCCAATAAGCGTATATTGATAGGTTTGCACAAAAGTTATAGTGTTTACAAACGATGGGATATTTTTATTTATTTATTTTTTATTTTTTTATTTTTTTACTAGTAATGGTGGCGATCAGCGTACTTATACCAGGACTACTTTCTGCTATAAAATATATCCAATAAAAAAAAAAATTGAATTTCTTCATCAGTTTAGGCCAATATGTATTCTGCTACATATTTTTGGTAAAAAAAAAAAATCCCAATAAGCGTATATATTGATACGTTTGCACAAAAGTTATAGTTTCTACAAATGATGGGATATTTTTATTTATTTATTTTTTATTTTAATTATTTTTTTACTAGCAATGGCGGCAATCAGCATACCTATACCAGGACTACGTTCTGCTATAAAACATATCCAATAAAAAAAAAATCGAATTTCTTTATCAGTTTAGGCCAATATGTATTCTGCTACATATTTTTGGTAAAAAAAAAAAATCCCAATAAGCGTATATTGATTGGTTTGCGTAAAAGTTATAGTTTCTACAAAGAATGGGATATTTTTATTTATTTTTTTGCTATTTTATTTTTTTTTACTAGTAATGGCGGCGATCGGCGACTTATAGCAGGACCGCCATATTGCGGCGGACAGTCAGAACACCAACTGACACTTTTGACACTTTTTGGGGACCGGTGACACTAATACAGTGATCAGTGCTAAAAATATGCACTGTCACTGTTCTAATGACACTTAGCTGGGAAGGGGTTAACATCAGGGGGCGATCAAGGGGTTAAATGTGTGCCAGTGTTTGTGTACTGTGGGGGGGGGGGTGCTTTTACTAAGGGAAGGCATATATCCATGCCCCTGCTTTGCAGGAACACAGGATCAATGCCTTCCCTACTGACAGAAAGGCGATCTGCCTTGTTTACATACTGCAGGAAGATCGCCGTTCTGGCTAACGATCAGCGGGTGCCAACGGACATCGAGTCCGTGGTACCTGTAGATGATCTCTTTCCTCCTATCAGCGTGGCCCTTTTTCTTTGCACATGGGCAATGCAGCACACATGACTTGCTCGTTTGAGCTCTGCTGTACAGGGGCTACAAGAGGCTGATACCAGGTCACATCCAGATACTTACCCTTCTTACGTGTAAATAATTGCATGTAACTTCTTGCAGACCGCCCACCGTACATATACGGCAGTAGAGCAGCGCCTCTGTGCCCAATCACGTGCCTAGTAATCGGACACTTCCAGGTCTAGGGTGCGCATGCACGCGCCGCTGGCAACCCGCCCCCACTGTGATCACTCACAGCGGGAGCCCGGCGGCGGTTACCGCACACTTGCTGTCCGCCGGCACCCGCTCATTGCACAGTACATAGGCAGAACGGCGATCTGTTAGTAGGGAAGGCATCAGCGGGGGCCTGTCCATTAGGGGCACAAGGGCGCCACCCTACTATTCCATGCGCCCAGCCCCTAATCTACACGCAGGGCACCGGACACATGGATTTCAATGTTTTTTTTGTTTTTTTTAGAAGCATGTGATCAGAACCTGAGGCTCTAATTGGCTTCAAAAAAGGGTGGGCTTGGGGCGCAGAGCACTGTGCCTGAGCCCACCCAGTTGTGTGACAATAGCGAACTAATATTCCCTAAAGTCTTCCTGTTTTTCCTCCCGGACAATCAGGAAGCGGGCCCTGAGTCCCCGATTGGCCGGGAGTCCTAAGACCCGATTGACCGGGAGTCCTAACTCCTGATTGGCCGGGAGGAGAAGTGACTGCCGGCACTCGGGAAGAGACGCAGGGGGGAAGCCGCCACCTGGATGGGGTAAGTGCAGGGGCTGGCGGGGTCCTGCCAGGCAATCGATCGAGCGCCGGGGGAGGAGCGGCGATTGATTGAGCGAGCACTGGGGGAGGGGGTGGATGGGTTATGTGGTTGGGTGGATAGGTTATGTAGTTGGGTGGCTGGATGGGGGGCCGCGGGACATGGATCTATGCCTTCCCTTAGTAAAAGCACCTCCCCCACAGTACACAAGCACCAGTTAGGCACACAGCTAACTCTTTGATCGCCCCTGATGTTTAACCCCTTCCCTCACAGTGTCATTAGTACAGTGACAGTGCATATTTTTTAGCACTGATCACTGTATTAGTGTCACTGGTCCCCAAAAAGTGTCAAAAGTGTCAGTTAGTGTCCGATATGTCCGCCGCAATATCGCAGATCCCTGATTTGCTGATCGCTGCCATTACTAGTAAAAAATGTTTTTAAAAAAATAAAGAAATAAAAATATCCCATAGTGTGTAAACGCTATAACTTTTGCCCAAAACCAATCAATATAAGTTTATTGGGTTTTATTTTTACCAAAACTATGTTGCAGGATACATATTTGCCTAAATTGATAAAATTAATTTTATGGTTTTTTTTTTGTTTTTTTTTTTTTTAATTGGGAATGTTTTATAGCAGAAAGTAAAAAATATAGGTTTTTTTTTTTTCAAAATTGTTGGTCTTTTTTTGTTTATAGCGCAAAAAAAAAAAAAAACGCAGTAGTGATCAAAATAGTGTATATTGATTGGTTTGCACAAACGTTATAGCGTTTACAAACTATGGGATATATATGTATACTGGAATTTTAATTTTAATTTATTTTTTTATATACTAGTAATGGCAGCGATCAGCGACTTATAGCACGACTGCGATATTGTGGCGGATTACGATATAACTTTTGGGATTATTGTGATTTTTTTTTTATATAACTTTTTCACAAACCAATCAATGTACACTTATTGGGATTTATTTTTACCAAAACTATGTAGCAGAATACATATTGGCCTAAATTGATTAAATTTGTTTGTTTTTTATTGGATATGTTTTATAGCAGAAAGTAAAAAATATTGTTATTTTTTCTTTTTGCAAATATCATCGGTCTTTTTCTGTTTATAGCGCAAAAAAAAAAAAAAAAAAACTGCAGAGGTGATCAAATAGTGTATATTGATTGGTTTGCACAAACATTATAGTAGCGTCTACAAACTATGGGATACATACAGTACTTGAATTTTTTTTTTTTTTTATATACTAGTAATGGCAGCGATCAGTGACTTATAGTGGGACTGCGATATTGTGACGGACTGCGATATAACTTTTGGGATTATTGTGATTTTTTTTTTTTCTTTACCAAAAATATGTAGCAGAATTCATATTGACCTAAATTAATGAAGAAATTAGATTCTGTACATTTTTCATTGGATATGTTTTATAACAGAAAGTAAAAAATATATATATATATATATTTTTTTTTTCCAAATTGTCGGTCTTTTTTTGTTTATAGCGCAAAAAAATAAAAACCGCAGTAGTGATCAAAATAGTGTATATTGACTGGTTTGCACAAACTATGGTATATATACTGGAATTTTTTTTAAAATTTATATATACTAGTAATGGCAGCAATCAGCGACTTATAGTGGGACTGCGATATTGTGGCGGTCTGCTATATAAATTTTGGGATTATTGTGATTTTTTTTTTTTTTTTTACCAAAAATATGTAGCAGAATTCATATTGACCTAAATTAATGAAGAAATTTGATTTTGAACATTTTTCATTGGATATGTTTTATAGCAGAAAGTAAAAAAAAATATATATATATATTTTTTTTAAATTATTGCTTTTTTTTTTTTTTTTATAAAAAAAAGGTGATCAAATACCACCAAAAGAAAGCTCTATTTGTGGCTACAAATAGGACATTGTATTTGGGTACATCGTCGCACTGCCGCGCAATTGTCAGTTAAAGCGACGCGTTGCCGTATCGCAAAAAAATGGCCTAGTCAGGAGGGGGGGTAAATGTTCCAGAGGTCAAGTGGTTAATGTTGTAATAAGGAATACAGAACTCTGTTAGTTTGTTTCTGTATCTGCCCGGGGTTCAGCTTTAGGTTGACGTCATTACATCACCTTATATTATGCCATTTACGGCTCAGAGACTCTAATGAATTTGTTTCCCCCGGCTGAACATCCAGTGCATATCTGTGGGCTGTATATATATATATATGTTTTTTTTTTCTTTTGGAGTATTGTCAAGGACCTTACGTGATTGCCAAATATATATTACAGATAAAAAGGTGGTTGTAGAGATATGAGTATATCCTTTCTAGTATGAATTATTGAATACCAAGACGGTGTGGTGACAGGGGAAGGCTAATTGATTTGCATTAGTCAGAATTCACAGAGAAGTCAGCCGATGTGCTGGATGGGGGATGAATCAGATTCATGAACTGCTATACCGGTCATTTGGACCACTTACTGCTTTACTATTCGCATCACAAACTGACAGTGGGACCTGCCGAACCAATGGGGATCCTGATTTTAGTGTGGGTTATGCACAACATACAGCCTAATATTATAGACCTGCTTCGGGCTTGTTAGCCATCATCAGTGCAGTACATACACTATATTGTCAATAGTATTGGGACGCCTGCCTTTACACGCACATGAACTTTAATGGCATCCCAGTCTTAGTCCGTAGGGTTCAATATTGAGTTGGCCCACCCTTTGCAGCTATAACAGCTTCAACTCTTCTGGGAAGGCTGTCCACAAGGTTTAGGAGTGTCTTTAAGGACCTTGCTTTGTGCACTGGTCCAAATCATTTGGTGGAGGGGGGATTATGGTGTGGGGTTGTTTTTCAGGAGTTGGACTTGGCCCCTTAGTTCCAGTGAAGAGAACTCTTAAGGCGTCAGAATACCAAGACATTTTGGACAATTTCATGCTCCCAACTTTGTGAGAACAGTTTGGGGATGGTCCCTTCCTGTTCCAACATGACTGCGCACCAGGGCACAAAGCAAGGTACATAAAGACATGGATGAGTGAGTTTGGGGTGGAGGAACTTGACTGGCACATGGATGTGTCTAACTCGCTCATCCATGTCTTTATGGACCTTGCTTTGTGCACTGGTCCAAATCATTTGGTGGGGGGGGGGGATTATGGTGTGGGGGTTGTTTTTTCAGGGGGTTGGGCTTGGCCCCTTAGTTCCAGTGAAGGGAACTCTTAAGGCGTCAGTACACCAAGACATTTTGGACAATTTCATGCTCCTAACTTTGTGGGAATAGTTTGGGGATGGCCCCTTCCTGTTCCAACATGACTGCACTCCATAAATTCATGGATGAGCAAGTTTGGGGTGGAGGAACTTGTTAGGCACTGATGTTGGATGAGAAGGCCTGGCTCGCAGTCTCCGCTCTATCATCCCAAAGGTGTTTTATCGGGTTGAGGTCAGGACTCTGTTCAGGCCAGTAAAGTTCCTCCAGCCCAAACTCGCTCATCCATGTCTTTATGGACCTTGCTTTGTGCACAGTCATGTTGGAAAAGGAAGGGGTCATCCCCAAACTGTTCCAACAAAGTTGGGAGCATGAAATTGTCCAAAATGTCTTGGTATGCTGACGCCTTAAGAGTTCCCTTCACCAGAACTAAGGGGCCAAGCCCAACTCCTGAAAAACAACCCCACACCATAATCCCCCTGCCACAAATGATTTGGACCAGTGCACAAAGCAAGGTCCATAAACATCCATCCACATGGTTGAGCGAGTTTGGGGTGGAGGAACTTGACTGGCCTGCACAGAAGTCCTGACCTCAACCCGATAGAACACCTTTAGGATGAATTAGAGTGGAGACTGCGAGCCAGGCCTTCTCGACCAACATTTTACCTGACCTCACAAATGCTCTTCTGGAAGAATGGTCAAACATTCCCATAGACACACTCCTAAACCTTGTGGACAGCCTTCCAAGAAGAGTTAAAGCTGTTATAGCTGCAAAGGGTGGGCCAACTCAATATTGAACACTACGGACTAAGACTGGGGTGGCATTAAAGTTCATGTGTGTCCCAATACTTTTGACAATATAGTATACATAAGATCTACATCATATTTGGTATCTAACAAATCATAATTTCATTTTGTCAAATAACATGCTGGTTTTCGGTTTGTGAAACGTTATCTGATATAAATATAGATGTATAGTAATATAGATGTATTTAGTATAATTGGCTGAGAACAATAAAATACTCTCCGACATACCTCTTGAACCCTTTGATTGGGTGGAGTTAACTCTGTGACTCCCTGTTCACGGTAAAGAAAAGGTTGTTGCATTAACAGCTGGAAGCTCCTTTTTGAAACTACCAAGGATACTGAGAGTAATGTTTCTGAGGGCCAATCACTCTGCCATATCAGATTGGACTTACTCTGCAAAAGATCCTGTCTCTGCATTGAACCAAAGAGACCAGGCAGACACCACTTAAGTATTTTTTTTTTTTTACTTTTTAACATTTGATGTTATTATTGCTTATGTCTGTTCAGTAATATTATTTTTGTAAATAATGCTTGCAGCGTTTTTAATTTCTTTTCAATAAAACACTATTTTAAAATCGTTAAGCTCTGAATGCTCTAATTAGAAATTATTTACTTTCCCTTTTTGAAGGAGCTACCGTAGTGTCAACTCTGTTACATTCCTGTTTGGGCATGGCAGTGATTGATACAAACAGTTTTTTTAAGGTTCATATCTGAGCTTTAGAACAACACTGAAGAAATGGCTGCACTCCAAGATCCATCAAAATTCTTATTTAATAAACGAACATCCCAAGTGTTACAAACAGTTCAAATGGTTCAGTTTATTAACCCTCTCATGACTAAGCCTATTTTTGACATTTGGTGTTTACAAGTTAAAATCCGTATTTTTTTGCTAGAAAATTACTTAGAGCCCCCAAACATTATATACCGTATTTATCGGCGTATAACACGCACATTTTTCCCCTTAAAATCAGGGGAAAATCGTGGGTGCGTGTTATATGCCGATCCCCGCCGATCTCCGCTGATTTTTTGCGATCGCGCCGACATACACATCCGAGTGTACAGATTTAAATATGGACTCGGCGAAGGGCGGAGCCGAGATACGCAAAGCTGAGTGTACTCGGCTCTTTTCGGCTCCGCTCACAGTCCCGCCACTGGGCGAGACTGTGAGCGGCGCCGAAAAGAGCCGAGTACATTCGGCTATGTGTATCTCTGCTCCGCCGAGTCCCTCCGCGGCGCCATATTTAAATCTGTACACTCGGATGTGTATGTCGGCGCGATCGCAAAAAATCAGCAGAGATCGGTGGGGATTGCAAGGCTGAATTGGGGCAAGGCTGCAATGGACACTGGGGAAGGCTGCAGTAACAAGGCTGCACTGACATGGCTGCACTGGGGCAAGGCTGCACTGAGAAGGCTTCAATGACACTGACAAGGCTGCATTGATGGGCATTTAAATGTAAGTTTTTTTCCCTTAAACTTCCCTCCTAAAAGTTTTTTTCCTTAAAATTCCCTCCTAAACTTGGGGTGTGTGTTATACGCTGATAAATACGGTATATTTTTTTTAGCAGAGAATCTAGAGAATAAAATAGTGATTGTTGCAATATTTTATATCACACGGTATTTATGCAGTGGTGTTTTAAACGCAACTTTTTGGGAAAAGGGACACTTTCATGAATTTAAAAAAAAACAAACAGTAAAGTTAGCCCAATTTTTTTGTATAATGTGAAAGATGATGTTACGCTGAGTAAATAGATACCAAACATGTCACGCTTTATAATTGCACACACTCGTGGAATGGCGACAAACTACGGTACCCACAAATCTCCAATAGACGACTCTTTAAATTTTTTTTACGGTTACCAGGTTAGAGTTACAGAGGAGGTCTAGTGCTAGAATTATTGCTCTCACTCTGACGATTGCGGCAATACCTCACATGTGTGATTTGAACACCGTTTACATATACGGGTTCGGCTTCCGTATGCGTTTTCTTTGCTGCGCGATCTCGCGGGGACGGGGGCGCTTTAAAATTTTTTTTTTCTTATTTATTTTATTAATATTTATATTTATAAATTGTATTTAGAAAAAAAAAAATTTGGTCACTTTTATTGCTGTCACAAAGAATGTAAAAATCCCTTGTGACTGTAATAGGTGGTGACAGACAGGTACTCTTTATGGAGAGATCGGGGGTCTAAAAGACCCCTGATTCCTCCTTTGCACTTCAAAGTATTCAGATCGCCGTTTTCGGCGATTCTGAATACTGTATATTTTTTTAAAACTGGCACCATTGGCAGCCGAGTAAACGGGAAGTGACGTCATGACGTCGCTTCCGCGTTTACAATTAGGAGGCTGGAACGAGGCTGCTCACGGCTCCGTTCCAGATTGGCAGCAGCCGCCGGAGGCGGCGGATTGGTGATCGGGCCTCCCGGGGGATCGGGAGGCCCGGTAAGAGCGGCAGGAGGTGGCGGGAGGGGGGGCGTCCCCTCCTGCTCCTCTGGTATAACAGCCAAGCGGCTTTTAGCCGCATCGGTTGTTATACCTGGAAAGTCGATTGCCGGCTCTAAAAAACAGTACCGGGATGCTGCAGCTGCGGGCATCATCCCGGTATAACCCCCGAAAGCCGAGTACGCACATCTGCGTACGCACGCCGGGAAGGGGTTAAATAAGAATTTTGATGGTTCTTGGAGTGCAGCCAGTTCTTCAGTGTTGATCGTATGCGGAGGCGAGCCGAGGCGGCACCCGTGATATCATTAGGCTTCCTGTCTCCTCTGGATCAGCAAGTTCTTTTGTTTGGATGTGAGCTTTAGAAGCCATGGGGAGGGGGATCTGATGTTACACATTTCACAGCATAGAGCAGGGAGCTGAGTGTAATCTGAGATCTGAGTGGAGGGAAACATGGTGGAGCTGAGGCTGTCAATCCCCTGCTGTGTGCTCGCCCCGGGATTGTCTGGTGCCAGCACAGACTGTCAAAAGAGACTCATGTGGATAGCAGAGGAATGAGGGAGGAGACAGAAATCACACTCAATGCTTTGGATAGAGGCAAGTACACACTATAAAAGGATATGCTTTGTTCTTTTTTTATCTCAGAGGTTTATGACCACTTGACACTGAAATCCTGGTGAGCTCCAATATGTTATACCCCCTCCACCCCCACTACTGTGTATTGCAGTAAAAATGATAACTCGTTTGTCTTATGTTTGTCTGGTGTCCATTTAACATGGCTCCACAACTGTTGCATCACCCTGCCCGACTTTTCCAGCTTTCCCTCCAAGGGCCATGTCCCTTGCCCCCCACCCACCGGACCAGGATCCCCCATTCTGACTTTTCCGCAGATTGGCACATTGTCACTTGTTTCCGCCGGTCTCTGATCTCAATGCATGTTATGGTTTCAATCCCCGGTTTGGTTGGAGTACACTTTTAAACCGTTGGCGGAGAAAATCTCGGGATTATCTTAAGCAGATACATTGAGATGCAGTTTCTTCATAGCAGCCGCAGACGGATTGTCGCAGCTATCAGTGTCTGAACCTTTGTATCTGCTAGAGATGATCCGGGGAGCCGGGTTACCTGAGGCTTCGAAAGACAGATTCTTTATCTCAGCTTTGTCACAAACACGATTCAAATTAGGTCAACAGCTCTCAGCAAAGAACATTATACTTTACATTCTCCAGACTTCACAAAACACCCTGCATGTTTATCCCAGCAAGTAGGTAATATTAATGCAACAAATCACAGGGGCATTAGGACAACGCAGCGGCACATTAATCCCTCATTGCCGCGCTACAGTCGGCGCCGGCAGCGGTTCAGTTTCTCCAGCAAATAGCATTACCCCTAATGATAATGACAAAAACCGATGTGGCAACTCGATACGGGCTGTTTGATTCCCGATCTGGCTCGGGCGAGATCAACGTGTTTTGAGTTCTATGTAATTTGATGATTTTGATGTGAATATTAAAAAAAAAAAAAAATTTAACACTGCATTCACAAACTAAGGTAAGCCTGCTGTTGGTCTAGCATTTCTAAACTACTAACAGGAATGTAAAGCAGCTACAGGCCCCTGCATGTACCTCTAGATGCCTTCAGGAGTCTCCAAAATTGAAATTTTAGTTTAAAATACCTTCCAGGTGTACCAAAATATCTTTTTTTTTTCAGAAAGCAGACACTTTTTTGGTTTCAGTGACCGCTGCTAGTTGGACAAGAAGTGTTAGGAGATATCCCCAGAGGGGGCTTAGACTGCAGTTCAAACCCATTGAGGTTCCAAACTTTCCCCATTCTAAATACCTAAAGCCTAGGTGGAACTTTCAGTGAGATCCCACCCCTAGCACACCCATTAGTCTTTCCCCAGTGGGATTCCACCGCCAGTACACCCACTGGTTTTTCCCCACTGAGGTCCCACCTCTAGCACACCCATTATTTTATTTTTTTGTCCCAATGAGATCCCATCCCCAGCACACCCATTAGCCTTTCTCTATTAAGATCCAACCCTCAGCACACCCATAGGTCTTTCCCCAGTGGGCTCCAACCCCCAGTATACCCATTTGTCTTTCACTAGAGAGATTCCACCACAAGCAAACCCACTCATCTTTCCCCTGTTATATCCCACCCCCAATGGCCTTTATCCAGCGAGATACCACCAACAGCACACCCATTAGTCTTCCCCCAGTAAGATCCCACCCCCAGCACACCCATTAGTCTTTTTCTAGTGAGATTCTACCTTCAGCACACCCATTAGTGTTTCCACAGTGAGATCCCACCGCCAACACACCCATTAGTCTTTCCCCGGTGAGATCTCCCCTGCAGCACACCTATTAGTCTTTCCCAAGTGGGATCCCACCGTCAGCATACATACAAATTAGTCTTTCCCCAGTGAGATCCCACCACCAGCACACCCATTAGTCTTTCCCCAGTGAGATACCACCTCCAGCACACCCATTAATCTTTCCCAAGTGAGATCCCACCACCAGCACACCCATTAGTCTTTCCCCAGTGAGATCCCACCTCCAGCACACCCATTAATTTTTCTTCATTGGGATACCATCACCAGCACGCTCATTAGTCTTTCCCCAGTGAGATCCCACCACCAACACACCCATTAGTCTTTTCCCAGTGAGATACCACCTCCAGCACACCCATTAATCTTTCCCCAGTGATATCCCACTACCAGCATGCCCATTAGTCTTTCCCCAGTGAGGTACCACCACCAGTACACCCATTAATCTTACCCAAGTGAGATCCCACCACCATCATGCCCATTAGTCTTTCCCCAGTGGGGTACCACCACCAGCACACCCATTAGTCTTTCCCCAGTGAGATCCCACCTCTAGTACACCCATTAATCTTTCCTCACTGGGATACCACCACCAGCACGACCATTAGTATTTCCCCAGTGAGATCCCACCACCAGCACAACCATTAGTATTTCCCCAGTGAGATCCCACCACCAGCACAACCATTAGTATTTCCCCAGTGAGATCCCACCACCAGCACACCCAGTAGTCTTTCGCCAGTGAGATCCCACCACCGGCACACCCATTCATTTTTTCCCTGTCCTCCTCCCTTCCCACACTCTCCCATATTACTTGCCTTACCCAGTATCCATACCAGCAAAGAGATACCCCTCCAGTACACAATCCCTCCATTTATAGACGGGCACGCCATTGTCTATTTAATTAAAAATTGACTTGACTTTCATGTATGGGCATAACTTTAAAAAAAAAAAAAAAAAGTTTCAAAACTTTTTTGCACATATCACAACTTTCAAAGCTTCAGATGCAAGTTATCTTGGCCCTGAAAATAACAGGTTAAGGAAGAAAAAAGAGACTCCCTCCCAAATGCACCGATTTGTGATCTCTGAAGTACAGAGCTCCTTCACTTAACACATCAATGCTTCGGTTAATTGCTACACAAATCGCTTGCTAATGTAAGCAGGTCAAGGGCAGCCGCACTCGTTTTTAACTGGTGTTATGTTAAATGACAGCGCGTCCGTTTATTTACGGGAGCCTGGGGTGGCTGAATAAACTTTTCAACTGTACAAAGTGTAGCACACTGACATCAGTGAATGGGAAAAGCAATATGATCATATTACCTATTGTGTGTGCAATGCTAGGCACAGTAAACATGAAATTATACCAGCAAATTGGGACTGTCTGCGACTAGTTGAAATGTTTTAAAAATTTATATAACATGCGAGCTCATGTATTTGGGTCTTTGCAGACACTGCTTGATGCCCACCGCTTGCAGCACGGGGTTCAGGGTTCACTTCCCACTGGGGCCAGTATGGAATTTTTAATGATTTTAATTCCCTGTACAAACATCTATGTAAGTGAAAGCAACCATGGCAAGTAAAAGAAAAAAAAAAATTATTATTTTTTTTTAAATAAAATGTTCCTCTGTTAACCCCTTATTAACCACTTCAGCCCCGGAGGGTTTGTCCCCCTTCATGACCAGGCCATTTTTTGCGATATGGCACTGCGTTAATTTAAAGAGGGGGTCCACCTAAACCGCCAAAAAAAATAAATATTAAAAGCCAGCAGCTACAAATACTGCAGCTGCTGACTTTTAATAAATGGCCACTTACCTGTCCCAGGGTCCAGCGATGTCGGCAGGGGAAGCCGAGAACCCGCTCGGTTCTCGGCAGCTGCCGCCGCCATCCCAGGTGAGGGAATCAGGAAGTGAAGCGCTGCGGCTTCACTTCCCGGTTCCCTACTGCGCATGCGCGAGTCGCGCTGCGCATCGTAACTGGTCCCCACTCTCTCCTGGGAGCTGTGTGTTCCCAGCAGACAGCGCGGTGGGACAGGAAGAGGCATAGACTCCCATGGGAGACTATGCCAGAAGTGGGTGCAAATACCTGTCTTAGACAGGTATCTGCACCCCCCTCCCCCCTGAAAGGTGCCAAATGTGACACCGGAGGGGGGGAGGGTTCCGAAAAGCGGAAGTTCCATTTTTGTGTGGAACTCCGCTTTAACTGACAGTTGCGCGGTTGTGCGACGCTGTACCTAAATAAAATTGATGTCCTTTTTTTTCCCACAAATAGAGCTTTTTTTTGGTGGTATTTGATCACCTCTATGGTTTTTATTTTATTTTTTGCGCTATAAACAAAAAAAGGCCGACAATTTTGAAAAAAAAAAAAAAACGACAATATTTATTACTTTCTGTTATAAAACACAGCCAATAAAAACATTTAAAAATCAAATTTCTTCATCAATTTAGGCCAATATGCATTCTGCTACATATTTTTGGTAAAAAAAAATCACAATAAGCGTATATATTGATTGGTTTTCGGAAAAGTTATCGCGTCTACAAAATATGGGATTTTTTTAATGGCATTTTATTCATTTATTTACTAGTAATAGCAGCGATCAGCGATTTTTAGCGATACTGCAACATTGCGGGGGACAAATCGGACACCTGACATTTTTGACAATTTTTTGGGAACCAGTGACATTATTACAGTGATCAGTGCTAAAAATATGCACTGTTATTGTACTAATGACACTGACAGGGAAGGGGTTAACATCAGGGGCGATCAAATGGTTAAGTGTGTCCCGAGGGGGTGCTTTCTAACTGTGTGGGGGATGGTCTGACTGGGAGAACACAGAGATCCGTGTTCCTGCTTAGCAGGAACACAAGATCACTGTTTTCTCCCCTGTCAGAACGGTGGTCTGCCTTGTTTACATAGGCAGATCGCCGCTCTGCCTCTCTGGGGAACGATCGGCGGGTGCCGGCAGACATCGTGTCTGCCAGACCCGTTGATTGGCTGCCCCTCTGGCCAATCAGCGCGCACGCGCCTCCCCTATCTATTGCACGAAATGACGTACAGGTATGTTGTTTCGTGCAATAAAGCCGTCCTGCCGCAGTATATCTGTGGTAGGCGGTCTTTAACTGGTTAATCAGCCTCATTTAACTCTTTAGTCTCCTTCTTTCTTCAACTATTATTTTTCTGTTGATTTTTTTGTTGTTCGTTTGTTTCTATTTTATTAACTATTAATATGTAAACTGTTTTTGTTTTGTTTGTTAATATTTTTACAAGTAACACATGTAGCACAAAGTGATGCAGGCTGCATACCGGAGTATCTTCAACTCCACTGTAGACACTGATCCCAACTCTACTATCTGCAGGAACTACCAGCCCAACCAGCTGCTCCGAAGATCTCCCAGGGCAAGGGAAAGGAAAGATTAAGCACAACGCTGTCTTCCAGAAACCACCCTACCAGACCAATTGCCTGAGGTTTGGCCACGCTCCCCTAAGTATGCAGATCAACCCTCCTGGCCTCCGCCCTCTGGCTTCTAGAAATTTCTCCAAACTTCCAGAACCAGGGGAAGGCACCAGAGAGTCATCCAGTCTGACCTGCAGTAAACCCATTAACCCAGTCTTAGTCCATAGGGTGAGAAGGCCTAGCTCACAGTCTACACTTTAATTTATCCCAAAGGTGTTCTCAATTAAGACTCACAAGTTAACTGTGAGTCAAAATATAAATTTGCCTTCACTCACGGTAATAACACACTAGGGGGTGCTACACACATACATATTTACATATTTCCCATTTTAAAAGGTGCAATATATCTCACAAAAGTGAGTACACCCCTCACATTTTTGTAAATATTTTCTTCTATCTTTTCATGTGACAACACTGAAGAAATGACACTTTGCTACAATGTAAAGTAGTGAGTGTACAGCTTGTATAACAGTGTAAATTTGCTGTCCCCTCAAAATAACTCAACACACAGCCAATAATGTCTAAACCGCTGGCAACAAAAGTGAGTACACCCCTAAGTGAAAATGTCCAAATTGGGCCCAAAGTGTAAATATTTTGTGTGGCCACCATTATTTTCCAGCACTGCCTTAACCCTCTTGGGCATGGAGTTCACCAGAGCTTCACAGGTTGCCACTGGAGTCCTCTTCCCCTCCTCCATGATGACATCACAGAGCTGGTGGATGTTAGAGACCTTGTGCTCCTCCACGTTCTGTTTGAGGATGTCCCACAGATGATCAATAGGGTTTAGGTCTGGAGACATGCTTGGCCAGTCCATCACCTTTACCCTCACCAACTTTTACGGGCTCTACCATCCCATCGCGGTAGGCCGGGAGTGATGCGGCCGGTGGTTATGGCTGCCCTGTAAAGAGAGTGAGGAATTGACATCATTCCCCTCTCTCTGTAACCCTGGAAACCGGGAGCGATGAGCAGTTCATCACTTCCAGGTTCCAATCCCTTGTTTTCCTGGCCACCAGCGGCCAGGAAAGCAGACGATTGGATCAAAGATCAATCTCTGTCTGATCGGCTGCATGGGGGGGGGGGGACCAGAGGAGATATTTGGGGTCTAATAGACCACAAATCTCTCCATAAAGAGGACCTGTCACGGCCCATGCTGTCTCTAGGGATGTTGTTCATCCCTTGTGATAGCAATAAAGTTACAAAAAAATAAAAAGTGTAAAAAAAAAAAAATTGTGTATAAAATAAATAAATAAAAAATGAAAGCACCCTCGTCCCAAGGTGCTTACGCGCAAATGCGAACGCTATACGTTACTCCCATGCGCAAATGTAAACTGTGATCGCACCACGCATGTGAGGTATTGTCGCAAACGTCAGAGCTAGAGACCTAATTCTACCACCAAACCTCCCCCCCCCCCCCCTGTGTCCTGGTAACCTGCAAAAGGCATTTAAAGCGAATGGAGAATTTTAGTTTGCCGCCATTCCACGGGCAGACGCAATTTTTAAAGCATGACATGTTAGGCATCTATTTACTCGGCGTAACATCATCTTTCACATTATACCAAAAAAAAAAGTGTTTTTTTCTAAAAAAAAATGTGAAAATACCGTGTGACATAAAAAAAACTTGCAACATCCACCATTTTATTCTAAAGGGTCTCTGCTAATATATATATGTAGATATATATATATATATATCTATATATATCTATATATAGATATATATAGATATATATCTATATATATAGATATATCTATATATAGATATATCTATGTATATATAGATATATCTATATCTATATATAGATATATATATATAGATATAGATATATCTATATATATATATGTATGTAATGTTTGGGGGTTCTAACTCATTTTCTAACAAAAAAAAAAGTATATTTTTACATGTTGGAGCGAATTGTCAGAAATGGCCCCGGGGTACGAAGTGGTTAAAGTGGGCAATTGGGGGGGGAGGGACAGTAAAACCTCACCTGCCTATTTTCCCCGCTGCTTCGGGGCCACAAGAGGCCTTAATGCCGTTTCCTGTCTGCGCACACTTGAGCGATTATTGAAAGTATCACGCAGTTTTTCTGCATCAATATTGACAATGTGTAAGGAACGCTGTAAATTCAGCCGGAGGTTACAATACCGAAGGTCTGCTTTGCAATAAAAAAAAAAAAATCTCATTTTATTTGTTAACACCATTAAATATGCTTTAAACCATTTTACAAAGATCGTTAAAGGTTATTAAATTAAGCGGCCTTGTAGTATAGAGCTCTTATAATCTTATAACTATATAGTACCCAAAGTCTTTTCATCAAGTGCCTGGAAACCTTCAAAGTAGTTAATTACAGCTTTTTATGTGCATACATTCCTAGAGAAATATAGAACATAACCGTGCCCATCCAGGCAGGCGGTTGAAGCCCAACTGAACCTTTTCTTTTTAATCAGCTAGAAATATTCTAGGTTCAACAAAACAAAAGGTGGGCCAACTGCTTTGTAGCTGGTTTTCTTTAGAAAGCAGCCACAGCTTAAGTAGAAAAAAATGTCTGTCCCCTGCCAGCATGCTTCAGAGAAGGCACCCTCGCTGCTCTCTGCGTGGAAGCAGTGGTCTCTCTGCAGAGGTCTGACGCTCCCCGCTTTCTAAGTAAGGGCGGCCCGTCCATTATGGGCACACGGGCGCCGCCCCCCTCTCTCCAGCCACCCCCCCTATATGAATAATGAATAGATTCATGCAAAGCATTAATATAATTTAACTTTATTGCTAATGCAAGGAGGCTAACAAGCCTTGTGATAGCTTTCAGTAGGTGACAGGTACTCTTTAACCGCTTCACCCCCGAAAGATTTTACCCCCTTTCCTGACCAGAGCACTTTTTGCGATTCGGGAATGCGTCGCTTTAACTGACAATGGCGCGGTCGTGCGACGTTGCACCCAAACAAAATTGATGTCCTTTTTTTCCCCACAACTAGAGCTTTCTTTTGGTGGTATTTGATCACCTCTGTGTTTTTTATTTTTTGCGCTATAAACAAAAAAAGAGCGACAATTTTGAAAAAAAAAAGCAATATTTTTTACTTTTTGCTATAATAAATATCCCCCAAAAAATATATAAAAAAAAAAAATTTTTCCCTTCCTCAGTTTAGGCCGATATGTATTCTTCTACATATTTTTGGTAAAAAAAACAATAAGTCTATATTGATTGGTTTGCGCAAAAGTTATAGCGTCTACAAAATAGGGGATAGATTTATGGCATTTTTATTATTCTTTTTTTTTTATATTAGTAATGGCGCCGATCTGCGATTTTTATCGTGACTGCGGCATTATGGCGGACACATCGGACACTTTTGACACTATTTTTGGGACCATTGTCATTTATACAGCGATCAGTGCTATAAAAATGCCCTGATTACTGTGTAAATGACACTGGCAGAGAAGGAGTTAACCACTAGGGGGCGATGAAGGGGTTAAGTGTGTCCTAGGGAGTGATTCTAACTGTGGGGGTGGGTGGGCTTCCAGTCACATGACAGCGATCTCTTCTCCCGATGACAGGGAGCAGTAGATCTCTGTCATGACACAAGGCAGAACGGGGAAATGCCTTGTTTACATGGGCCCCGTTCTGCCGTTCCGTGACACGATTGCCAGGAGTTGGGCGGACATCGAGTCCACCGGTCCCGCGGGCACGATCACTCTGCGCGCGCTATCCCCGCCTCCTAAAAGGGATGTACAGGTACGCCCATTTGCCCACCGCTGCCATTGTGCCGACGTATATCGGCGTGCGGCGGTCGGCAAGTTGTTAAAGAGACATCAGGGGTCTATTGGACTCTTAATGTCTCCCCTGCCCTCCAAAGCAATTATTGTTCTCACTCTAGTTCGTGGTGATGCCCCACACGTGTGGAGCAATTGTTTTTCACATACAGTATGCATGCAAGACCTATGCTTGCCTTTGCATTTGTGTGGTATGCACAGGGGAACCTTGGGGTTTTTTTTTTTACATTTTTTTTTATTAACTTTATTTACAGCTTTCGGTAGGTGACAAGTACTCTTTAAAAAGACATCAGGGGTCTATTAGCTCTCCAAACCAATGATTGTTCTCACTCCAGTTTGTGGCAATATCTAACAATTCGCACAGATCACCAAAATTGGACAACAGAAGATTGGAAAAACGTTGCCTGGTCTGATGAGTCTCCATTTTAGCTGCGACATTCAGATGGTCGGTCAGAATTTGGTGTAAACATGAAAGTATGGATCTATCCTGCCTTGTATCACCGGTTCAGGCTGGTGGTGGTGGTGTAATGATGTGGGGGATATTTTCTTAGCACACTTTGGGCCCCTTAGTACCAATTGATCATCGCTTAAACCCCACAACCTACCCAGTTGCTGACCATGTCCATCCCTTTATGACTACAGTGTCCCCATCTTCTGATGGCTCCTTCCAGCAGGATAATGCACCATGTCACAAAGCTCCAATCATCTCACCACTGGACAATGAGGTCCCTGTACTCCAATGGTCTCCACACTCACCACATCTCAATACAATAGAGAACCTTTGGAATGTGGTGGAACGGGAGATTCACATCATGGATGTTCAGCCGACAAATCTGCAGCAACTGTGTGAAGCCATCATGTCACTATGGACCAAAATCTCTGAGGAATGTCTCCAACACCTTGTTGAATCTATGCCATGAAGAATGAAGGCAGTTCTGAAGGCAAAAGGGGGTCCAATCCGGTACTAGCAAGGTGTACCTAATAAAGTGGCCGGTGAGTATATATATATATATATATATATATATATATATATATATATATATATATTTTTTTTTTGATCAGAGATCATTTATCTCCAGGCCGGTGAGTGTATACATACACTATATTACCAAAAGTATTAGGACACCTGCCTTTACACGCACATGAAATTTAATGTCTTAGTCCGTAGGGTGAGAAGGTCATCCCAAAGGTGTTCTATTGGGTTGAGGTGCGGACTGTTTGTCTATGTATCTAGAAACCCAAAAATGAACAGCCAATCCTAGCATGGGCCATTATAGATCTATTGGGTTGAGGTCAGGACTCTGTGCAGGCCAGTCAAATTCCTCCACCCCAAACTCGGTCATCCATGTCTTTATGGACCTTGCTTTGTGCACTGGTCCAAATCAGGGGGGAGGATTATAGTGTGGGGTTGTTTTTCAGGGGTTTGGGCTTGGCCCCTTAGTTCCAGTGAAGGGAACTCTTAAGGCGTCAGCATACCAAGACATTTTGGACAATTTCATGCTCCCAACTTTGTGGGAACAGCTTGGGGATGACCCCTTCCTGTTCCAACATGACTGCACACCAGTGCACAAAGCAAGGTCCATAAAGACATGGATGAGTGAGTTTGGGGTGGAAGAACTTGACTGGCCTGCACAGAGTCCTGACCTCAACCCGATAGAACACCTTTGGGGTGAATTAGAGCGGAGACTATGAGCCAGGCCTTCTCATCCAACATCAGTTCCTGACCTCACAAATGCACTTCTGGAAGAATGGTCAAACATTCCCATAGACACACTCCTAAACCTTGTGGACAGCCTTCCCAGAAGAGTTGAAGCTGTTATAGCTGCAAAGGGTGGGCCAACTCAATATTGAACCCTACGGACTAAGATTGGGATGTCATTAAAGTTCATGTGCGTGTAAAGGCAGGCGTCTCAATACTTTTGACAATATAGTGTATGTTGGTCAGCAAGTGGTTAAAGGAGTTGTAAAGGCAGAAGGTTTTTTTTTTAATCTTAATGCATTCTATGCATTAAGATAAAAAAAACCTTCTGTGTGTAGCACCCCTCAATTACCTACCTGAGCCCCTTCTCTCTCCAGCGATGTCCGCAATCCCCTCAGCCATCCAGTAAACTCCTCCTGGTTGGCTGTGACAGAGCAGCGGCGCTATTGACTCCAGCGGCTGTCATTCAAACGCACTCCAAAGATATTTGCCTTTATTCAATAAGGTGCCATCCAAAATACAGGTCACAGCAAAGTGGAACAAAGCTTACGCGTTTCAAACTACAAGGAGTAGTGTGAAACGCGTAAGTTTGGTCCACTTTGCTGTGACCTGTATTTTGGATGGCACCTTATTGAATAAAGGCAAATATCTTTGGAGTGCGGCTGTCCAGAATTTCTTTGATGTCTGACTGCCATAGCATTGCCAGCACCTGGACTTCTAGACTGAAGGAGATGCTTTTTACCTTAATCTGACCCACCTGGAGCGGCGATACTCTCTCTCAGCTGTCAATCAAAGTCAGGCAGCCAATCAGGGGAGAGAGGGGGGCGGGGCCAGGTCGGGGCTCCTTGTCTGAATGGATACACGGAGCTCTGACTCGGCTTGGGTGCCCCCTGTATCAAGCAGCTGGCTGAGGGGGCACTCAAAAGAGGGAGGGACTAGGAGCAGCAAAGAGGGACCCAAGAGGAGGAGGATCCAGGTTGTTCTGTGCAAAACCAACTGCACAGAGGAGGTAAGTATAACATGTTTGGTATTTTTTTTTTTTTTAAACAAGACTTTACAATCACTTTAAGGGTTGTCCTCTTGCATGGAGAGCATCCTTGTCAGAGCAACCGTGCTCTGTTATAATCGGACCAACCACAACAAAAATTCGAATCCAGCACCTCGTTTTTACCACTCAATCCAAAACTAATAAGAAGAAAAAAAAAAGTTTTGGCGTTTGATCTACTTTAACACAGCTGCAGCCTTGCCTGGATAACACTCGCAGCCTCCAATGAATTTGACTCGATGCCGAAAGATGCCATTTAACTTCACATTCCAACTCGTAAGCTCATCCAAGAGTTTGTTGTCTGTCTCGCTTTTCATACACATTTGTAAAAGCGAAAACTTTGTCAGTCACAATGTCAGGTAACGTAATACACAAACATGCCCGGGCGCCGTCAGTCGCGTTTGGTATAGTGACAAGCCTTACTCGCAAAAAAGGAGAAAAAAAAAAAAAAAAACACAAACACAGCTGACAGCTCGATGGGTCCCCTGACACAATAAGAATGATACGCGTTCCCCTGGCAGAGCCAAACCTCGCAGGCTCTCTGCTATTTATTGACTGGCACACCGAGCCCCGTTCTCTTTGGCAGCCATGTTCACGTATGAGACAACTATATCATCGCGGCCAAACGTTTCCCAAGTTGGACGCGGAAGAATCCTCTCAATGCGTTCTGATTACATTAAAATAAATCCTTTTTTTTTTTTTTTTTTGAGTGGGGGGGGGGGGGAAACAAAATAACATATCTGAACAATGGACGGCTAAAAAAGGTTTAAGCCAAGAAATCCACATTTCTCCGAGAGAGAGAACTAACCGTCCATCCAGTTTGCTTGGAAATAAATGAGAACTGATGGCATTCGTTGTTTAGACGCTGCCTGCCAAGAATGCCCATTGTGCTCATCCTGTTGCTCTGGGTTTTATTTTTTATTTTTTTCAAATTCTTTATTTTAGTTTTGTGGTTTCCAGCGCAAAGTGTACAAACCGCGTGACCGCGTATGGACCATGCAAAAATATTTTGGACAATATAAGAAAACCGAAATTCTCAATCACTTGTCTGATTATTGCATAGTGAATATTGTCTATAGTCTTTGTGCCAGGAACCTCATGGCGGCCGCCAGGGAGATCATGCTCATTCTCATGCATGTGCATACGAGCGTGTGCAAAACTGCGTGCCCATGGATACACGGGTACATCCAACACAGATATAGACACCTAGTGGTCTATTTATTTCTTTGTAGGTGGTGGAGGTGGTGGTGGAAGTGGTGGTGGGGTAGAATTAGTGGTGGTGGTGGAGTTGAAGTGGTGGTGGTGGGGTGGAAGTGGTGGTAGGGTAGAAGTGAGGGTGGTGGGGTAGAATTGGTGGTGGTGGTGGAGTTGAAGTGGTGGTGGGATGGAAGTGGTGGTAGGGTAGAAGTGGTGGAAGTGGTGGTGGGATGGAAGTGGTGGTAGGGTAGAAGTGGTGGAAGTGGTGGTGGTGGTGGATGTGGTGGTGGTATAGAATTGGTGGTGGTGGTGGAGTTGAAGTGGTGGTGGGATGGAAGTGGTGGTAGGGTAGAAGTGGTGGTGGTGGAAGTGGTGGTGGTGGAAGTGGTGGTGGCGTAGAATTGGTGGTGGTGGTGTGGAAGTGGTGGTAGGGTAGAAGTGGTGGTGGGGGTGGTGTATAGTGGACTATTTAAACCTTTGGCCTGCATGGGATCATTGCTAAATGGTCTTTCAGCTTGTATCTCTGTCATCCTTGATCCTGAACCCTGTTTGAGGCTGGGTTCACACCATTGCTGGTTCCTGGCATCCAATTTGCAATAGCAGAAGATTGTGACTGGCTCTCTATGGGACTCCGGTACGAATTTGCACAGGAGCCATGTGCGTCTTTTGGTCCATTTCAGGTCTGAATTCAGCCAAAAATTTGGGCTGAAATCGGACCTGAAATAGTGAACGGGGACGCACCGGACTCCTGCTGGGAGCCGCATGCGGCGATGGTGTGAACCCAGCCCGATTCTGTTATTGACCCAGCTTTCGTCCGATCTGTTTCTGGATTACCCATGCCTGTTTATGTCTGCTGCCTACCTGTAACCCTAGTAAAAGCCCATGGAGTGCCGCACAGATGCACCACTGACAGGTGCCAGCCTCCAATTAAAACTTGTCTAAGCTTGCAGTGAAAGCCTGGTAACAAAAGTGTTGAGGAAAGTGGAAAGATAGCGCTGGACCCATAGGTTTATTTTACTGGTATTGTTATCTTAAGATAATTACTGTTGTTGTAAATGATTTGGTTTCTGGGCAGGCGGCTTCTACACCCCCAGAAGATCTCCACCGTCTACTTGTCTTGTAGTGTGATGTAAAAAGAGTTGAAATTGAAGTGCCACACCACTATTAAGAGGTCCGGATACAACTTTATTCCATTAAAGGTCAGGGGTACAATTTATAAAGTAGCCAATGTCTTTCGGGGGGTCTTAGTGCCCCCCTCATCAGGGCTTGACTGGCAACAAAGTGAACAAACCAGAAGTGAACTGGACCTACAATGGTATTTTTTCTGGTGTTAATTCAAAGCACAGGCCTAGTCAGTATGTACACTGGACAAAAAAATACCCCAGAAACATGTTGGATACTTTTTTGAATTGCACCCCTGACCTTTAATGGAATAAAGTTGTTTCTGGACCTCTTGGTAAAGAAAGTGGACAGCCGCACACCAAGGAGGCAAACCAGTCCTAGTGTAAAAGAATGGCTTCAGCCTAGTCCCGTCCCAGGCCATGACCCTCCAATACGTTTCACCCTCCTATGGACTTAAGCTATGGTTAACAGAGTGTGAAGGAAACTAGGCTGGAGCCATTCTTTCACATTAGGACCGGGCTGCCTCTTCGGTGTGCAGCTGTCCAACTTTGATACCATGCTGCGTACCTATGTTTCTGACCTCGGCCTGGACCCTTGACTAAGATTTTGCCTATCAGTCTGCACCTCATTTCCTGCACATTCCTAACCTTTGCTCATATCTGACCTTGGGCCTACTCATAAATTGGTGCTTTTCTGCCTGGCTGTTACACAGCTTGTGACCTGTCTCTACCCTCTACTGGTCTGCATGATGTCAGGCTGTACTTATTACCGCGTTTCCGCTTACCTGATGCCAGCCTTCCCAGGTTCAAGTCCGCTTTTCCAGCTTCCTGGCACCTGCACCTTTCTGCTGTCCTAACAGTTCCCGCCTCAACTTCCAAGGGTTGCTCAGATGGAAATTGTGCAAGAGGACATCCTCACCATCTTGAGCTCCTCATACAGGTGTGTAACACCTTGATACGCCTAGCAAGTGAGTCTTTGGATATAGCGCTATCTCCATTGGTTGTAAATCTGGATGTCCATGTTGACCAACGAGGAAGTCACACAAGTTGATGTGGTCCATTAAAGTAAATGTGCATTCAGCGTTGGCATGACGGGGAATGTAAATCACAAATGTTTTGCTTTTTGTTGCCATTTAACTAAATATTCCATAAAAACCAAGGTCATGATCCAGTAGTAGCATTAATGTGTGTAAGAGTCCAGGGCTTACTACACATGCACCAATGGCGCGTTGCCACAAGAGGAAATCTGTGCCAACTGAGCATGCGCCAAAGATGCCTAATTGCGCTAACCTGCACCTGCGCAGAAGACTTGATGGAAAAAGGCAGGAAAATGACCAGGACATGCACAGGAAGGGACTTCAACCTGATGGAAAAAGGCGGGAAAATGCCCCGGAGGCACACTGGAAGTGACCTCAAACTTCCCTTTATAAGCCTAGCCTAGACACTGCCAAATTGCTGGATTATTTTCAGTCCCCCCTTGTTCCTGTGCTAGTGTGTGATCTGTCTGAACTTGTTGTGACCTGGAAACCTATTTGACTACTCTTGATTGCTGCTTGCCTTTGACCTCGGATATGTACCTTAACCATTCTACTTCTTTGACCCTTTTGTACTCAGCTGCCAGATTGGAACTGACCCCGGCTTGGATCTTGACCATTCTGCTTCTGATTAACCCTTTTATACTTCGTTGCCCAACTGGACTTGACCTTGGCTCGGATCTCGGACTAAGGCTTGCACAGTGCTCTGCACCTCTGGCACCAGTGCCACTCGGTGTCCACCAAGTCTCTATTTCCATCTCCAGAGGCTTCAAGGACCCGAGGTGCAAGGAAGGCCTCCCCACTACTTCGGTCTCACATCATGTACGTGGCTCTCATGACAATGTGCTTTTACTAAACACGAATGCTACAGGAATACAATACAAGACACCAAGAGCGCTACCAATATTCACACACAATGTATCCTTTCCCAGTGAATGAACATTGACAATGGTCTAAGACAGGAGTGTCAAACTCAATTTCATCGCGGGCCGCATGAGCATTATGATTTCCCTCAAAGGATCGGTTGTATCTGTAAGACTATATAAATGCATTTACTCTTTATCTTATTAAATAATTGCCTCTGCATTTGATTATTGCTGGTTTTAGTAATGACTTAAGCTGTGAAGGACAGGTGCAACATTCAAAAGAAGTAGAGGGGAGATTTTAACAACTTGAGATTGACTCTACGCGTTTCAAGATCCAACCAGCTACTTCCTTAGAAGACTAACTGGGTATACATAATTCGCAGTGTAATATGTTGCCATTTGTGTATTTTTCAGTTTTTTGCAATCTTGCTTTTTGCAATCTTGCTGTAATCTTGCTTTATTGATCCCCAAAATATTTTTAGTAGTACATTATTGGTGTGGAAAATCACAGTGTACAAGTGTTAGAAATTGAGCAGTACCTGAATGTGGTGGCCCAAAAAAAAGCGTTCTTTCGTGGAGACCTTTTGGCCACTTGTTGACCTGAAAGGGTTAATAAACTGTAAAGCAAATCAAGCAATCTATTATCCGTTCACTCTCAATTAATTGTTTTCCTCTTTGAAAGGAAATCCCGATACGGAGAGCTTTGGGCCCTATCAACTGAGTTCAGGAAACCGTCTTCGTCTTGTACCATTAATGACTAATGACTTAGAGTATCTGAGACACAAAGCATGCCGCGTTCCCATTGGAAAGGAGCCGCCTGTGAGTGGATTACAATTAGATTAAGGCATTTCAGGCCCCAATTAGACGCGGGAATCTCAACTCCCATTAAGACATCGCAAAAAGGTCTGAAGCAGAATTAATGCTCCCTATGGCACGTAATGGGAGACAGCTAGCTTAAGAATTGATAAAATTAAGTCTGGGAGAGAGTAGGTCGTTTGTACAAGACAAGCAAGGTCACCTAGCACTGAACGCATGGACGAGCGGGTAATGTATGAGTCATGGCGGCGTAGGCTGCGCCCTGTGCAAAGAGGTAGCTTCACTGTACATCACATCAGATATTACAGTGATATGTTTATTACAAACATACAGACGCCCTGCTGACACCGTGGGAAGACGTGTCTGCTCTTGGCTTTGTGAGATTCCCTTACGGTACTGGGATCATGGGTTCAGCTCCTTTAACCACTTGGCTATCAAGCTAAGTTTATACTGTAAATGGCATGGTGGACAAGTGGTTAAGCTGTGAGCTTAGTACCAACTTAAGGGCTGGCAAAGGAATTTCCAATATAAATGAACCAGTCAGCTGGTGCCTGATTACTTTTATGGGGCTCTCAATTCTCCCCCCTGGCCAGGGGCACCTAAGGTGGTTCCCAGGTTCTGCTGTTCTTTCAAGGAGCACAGGACTGGGGGGGAAACAGCTTGCTTAGTGAGAGCAGGAGGAACTTGAGGAACATCCATTCCCTGATCCCTTCTGCGAATAATGACCCGCGTTCTTTCAAGGAGCAGAGGACTGGGGGGGAAACAGCTTGCCTAGTGAGAGCAGGAGGAACTTGAGGAATATCTGTTCCCTCATCCCTTCTGTGACTAATGACCCGCGTTCTTTTAAGGAGCAGAGGACTGGGGGGGAAACAGCTTGCCTAGTGAGAGCAGAAGGACCTTGAGGAACATCCCTTTCCTGATCCCTTCTAATGACCCGCAATGCGTGCTACACCATTTTGGGGGTCACAACCAGGGCTGGTACAAGGGCATGGGAAGATCCCCATGACTAAGCTCCAGGGGGTGGAGCGAAACACATTGGAGAGGGCTCTGAGGAAGAAAGGTCATCCTTCGAAACGCGTCAACCGGCAGTGACTCCCGTAATCTCTGTTACGATTGGGAGTCTGGTATCACCTTGAACAATTGCTGTTATCTGGAGACTACTTGTATCATGAGTTGTTGTTTATACGTTTGTGAGTAGTTTTCCATTTTTACTTTTAAAGTAAATAAATATAGTAAATAAATATATATATATATATATATATATATATATATATATATATATATATATATAAAATAGAAACATTTTTCTGTACACACCCTATATAAAAAGTGCAGGGTAGGATGTACATGTGTATATAAACATCAATTTCACAACACATGTGAGGTATCGTCGTGAGCGTCGGAGTGAGAGCAATAACTCTAGGTCCATCATCCATGCCTTAGTCTAAACTGATAAACTGTAAAGGCTTTTAAAGCGTTGCCTACAGAGAATTTTTGGATACTGTTGTTTTTTGCGATTCCATAGGCATGTGCAAGTCTTGACATGTTTGGTATCTATTTACTTAATGTAACCCAATCTTTTATATTTTGCCCCCCCAAAAATGGGTATAGTATTGTGTTTGTTTGCACTAAAATTCATTTTGGTGTATATTCCCCCCCCCCCCTGAAAATATGCGTTTGATTAACCACTTGCCGCCCGTATAACTTTATTTATACAGTGGCAAAGTGGCACTGGTGCGCCGGATCACCTACCTAGTACACGATCCGACACTTCTGGGGCGCCGCCGGCGCTGTGATCATTTTTTAAATTTTTTTTTTATTAAAGACGTTTGAGAATAAAATGGCGGTCGTTGCAATTTTTTCATGTTACACAGTTTTTGGGCAGCGGTTTTTCGAATGCAATTTTTGGGGGAAAAAATACAATTTAATGAATAATAATAAAAATAAAACATAATATATATATATATATATATATATATATATATATATATATATATATATATACCACGATTTTTTTTTTGTTTTTTTTGTTTTTATTTATTAAAGTGTATTTTTTTCCCAAAAAATTGCATTTGAAAAACCGCTGCCCAAAAACCGTGTGACATAAAAATTCTCCAAAAAAAAAAAAAAAATGTATACAATGTTTGGGGGTTCTAATTAATTTTCTAGCAAAAAAAAAATACTGATTTTTACTTGTAAACAACAAGTGTCAGAAAAAAGTCCTTAAAGTGGTTAAACGGACGCCCAATTTAAAATTCAAATGAACGCAATGATAGAACAAAGGAGAGGGAAAAAGAATTTTGGCCTGGACACGCACTTTAATTATTATTTTTTTTTTTTACAATGAAAACCGAGAGATCCCATAGCCAGGTGCAGGCGGGTGTAAAAATAGCGCGCTTCCCGTTATAAATACATCTCCCATAGCATGTAACATTTCCTGTTCCACTTTCCAGACAAATCACCCTGTCCTACTTTGTGTACATGTCCCCCCAGTATGTTTGTGCCGAGCGTTGATAGATTAGCGCGGGGTTACACACAGACATGTAGCAGCTGGTGGGAAGTGAAGGTTCTGGAAGCCAGAAGTGTATTTACAATGCCGGAAGCCGGGCGCGGGTCAATGGTTATTAGCGCGGCAGACTTAAGGGCATCCCAGTCCGAGGTGAGTCGATGAGATTCAATCAAACCGACTGAAACTCCTAATCAACTGTGCCGCGTCCCTGAGGGCGCAATGAAATGAAAGATGGAGGCGACCCCTCACACGTGTTCGTGGTGCGTACGGCGTGGGGCACAATTTCCATACAGATGTTGTCACGGCTCCTTGTGCTTTTTTTTTTATGTCCCGCGTATCGATCAAGCCTGACAGCTGTTTTTTATTTTTTATTTTTTTTAACCACTCGCCTAATGCCCACTTTCACCTCTTTCCTGCCCAGGCCAGCTTTCAACGCTGTCGCATTTTGAATGACAATTGCGCAGTCACACTGTACCCGTATGACATTTTTATCATTTTTTGGGGGGACGGAAAGAGCTTTCTTTTGGTGGTATTTAATCACCACCATTTTTTTTTTTTTTTTGCTAAACATGCTAAAAAAGACAGAAAAAAAATGTTTTTCTTAGTTTCTATTTGTTTTTTGCAAATAAGTAATTTTTCTCCTTCACTGATGTGCGCTAATGAGGTTGCACTGATGGACACTCATGGGAACTGATAGGCTGCACTGATGGGCACTGATAGGCTGCACTGATGGGAACTGATAGGCTGCACTGATGGGCAATGATGGGAACTGATAGGGTGCACTGATGAGAACTGATAGGCTGCACTGATGGGTACTGATGGAAACTGATAGGCTGCACTGATGGGCACTGATGGGAACTGATAGGCTGCACTGATGGGTACTGATGGGAACTGATAGGCTGCACTGATGGGCACTGATAGGAACTGATAGGCTGCACTGATGGGCACTGATGGGAACTGATAGGGTGCACTGATGGGCACTGATGGGAACTGATAAGCTGCACTGATGGGCACTGATAGGCTGCACTGATCAAGGGAGCATAGATTGATTGTTTTGGTCTGTTCAGGGGTTCACAGGCTGGGAATTTGATTGCTTCCCCCTACCTCTAGAAAAAGTTTCTAGAGCTTAGGGAGGGAAAAATTAAAAGACCAGTCTGAATATTGATCTTGGCCTAGCCAATCCCTGGGGAGGTGTGCCCAGATGGTGGCTGAAAATAGTTTGGAGCCAGGGACAGTCTGTCTTTCCCATGTAAGCGGAGTTCCCATCCTTGGGAGCTGTTTGGGGGTCGCCACCTTTTCTTCAAGCCAAACCCAAACACTTTAGTGGCACATTAAATCATATGGAGTTAATAACAAAAGTCCCCGCTTACAGAGTTCCCCTTTATATCTGGATGCACAGAGTTCCCCTCTATATCTGAATGCACAGAGTTCCCCTTTACATCTGCATAATTTTCACTTACATTGTAAGGGGAAGCTCTGTGAACTTTGGTGTAAAGCGGAACTCTGATGTAAGGGGTACTCTTGGAACACTGATTTAGGGGAGGTGCTCTGATATAAGAGAGAATGCTGTGGACAGAACTCTAAGGGGGATCTCTGATGTAAGGGGGGGTCTGCTCACCAAAGGCCCCTTTACATCAGAGTCTGCAGGGCACCCCTTACATTAGTGTACTCACTCAGAGGCAGGAGAGAGAACGGAGGGAGGGGGGGAGACTTCAGTCACAGACAGGGGATGGATGTTGAGCTCACCCACCCCAGCATGGAGGCTGAGACATCGGCGTCTTTCATCCAGGATGTAGCTGAGACTGCTGAACTTCAAATTAGCCGACCACATCCCCTTGCACAGTGCTGCCGTTTTACAAGTCGCCGCCCCTGTCGTGTCCAGGTCGCCTGAGGCAGTCGCGCTGCCTCAGTGTGAACCGGGGCTTAGTGTTACCACATTTTCTTCAAGTCAAACCTGAACACTTTTTTTGAAGTATACAATATATATATATATATATATATATATATATAGTGATTAAATCATATGAAGTTAATAACAAGAGTCCCCGCTTACATCAGAGTCCACAGAGTCCCCCTTTAGATCAGAATCCACAGAACTCCCCTTTACTTCTGAGTCTGCAGAATTTCCACTTACACTGTACTCTTAACTGACTCTAATATAAAGGGGAACTTTGATGTTAAGGAGTGCTCTGGGAACCCTGATTTAAGGGGAGGGCCTCTGATATAATGGGGGGAGACGCTTTGGACTCTGGTTTAAAGGGGAACTCTGATGTAAGGGGGTGTCTGCTCACCAAAGCCCCCTTTACATCAGAGTCTGCAGGGCACACCTTACATTAGTGTACTTAGAGACAGGAGAGAGAAGGGAGGTAGGGTGGAGACTTCAGTCACAGACAGGGGATGGATGGTGAGCTCACTCACCCCAGGATGGAGGTTCAGGCATCGGAATCTTTCATCCAGGATGTAGCTGCAGCTGTGGCTGCTGGATTTCATATTTCCCAACTGCATCCCCTTGCACAGCACTGCTGGGGATTGGAGTATGGGCAGGCAGACACAGGGGGAGAGAGGCGGGAGGAGGAGGAGCAGATCCGTGCTCTCTCCTTTCCAGTCCCTGCAGAGAAGATGGGGGGGGGGTACTGTCAGTGCTAGATCTAGGCAGTATGAGAGAGGGTGTAACAGACACTCTCGGTTTACAACGGCAGCCAGCAAACCTGCCTGGGAGCCACAGTCCGGGCTGAATAATGTCCCGGGTCTGAAACCCAGGCACATGATTCAAAACCCAAACTGTCCACGTGAATTCTGGACAGGTGGCAACCCTAGGGCTGTTGACCTTGAGGCAGCTTAAGGACTGGATGGTTGTCCTGCAGGGTCTCAGCGGCTGCAGTGCTGGGACTTAGAGTTAGCCTGGACTTAATTGCAATGTTTCTTCAAGGGATCTGGTCTGGAGAAGGAGTATCTCCTTCACTGCATGGTGTCCAGAGGAAGCTGGAATGAGGCCGCTGTCCTGAGTAAAGACCCTTAAAGTGATCCTTGTGTCTATATAGTGTTCTGAAGACTGCACTGGGCACCAGGAGCTGTACATTGAGCAAGGTAACCAGGTGCCACCAAGGTCTCCAGTTGTGAGAGAATAGACTGTTCGGTGTTCATCTTTACTTTGGGATCAGATTTTTTAATTGAAATTTTGTAGTATCCCGTGCCCCTCTTCTGTTACAAGTTCTTCAAGCAATAATTCTTAAAAAAGACAACCCTTAGACCGTTTACTGGAGCCAGAGTGAATGGACTGTTGCTTGGGTGACTGGTGTCCTCTGTGTGTGGCAGAACCAGCTAAATTCAGTCCGCTTTACAGGGGGCAGTGCTACAATATCAATTAACCGCTTGCAGACCGCTGCACACCGATATACAATGGCAGCAATGGACAAATGGGCGTACCTGTACCTCCCTTTAAATTGGCGGGGCTGCGCGTCCGCCACATAAAGTATGGCCGTGCCCGTGGGAGTGGCGGACTCAATGTCCTGCCAGTCTCCCGGCGATCGTGTCACGGAGCCACAGAATGGGGAAGTGCCTATGTAAACAAGGCATTTCCCCATTCTGCCTTGTGACTAAGGATGAGCTCCGGAGTGTTCGCACAGCCCACGTGCAGAGCCCGCCAGGAAGTCGGCACTGCGCTGCGCTAATCACAGGCAGTGAGACATTTCCCGATCTCTGCAGCCGCGCATCAGGACAATGTCTCACTGCCTGTGATTAGCCGACTTCCTTGCGGGCTCTGCACGTGGGGTGTGCGAACGCGCCGGAGCTCATCCCTACTTGTGACAATGCAGAGATCTACTGCTTCCTGTAATCGGGAGCAGTGATCGCTGTCATGTAAATTGAAGCCCATCCCCCTCACAGTTGGAATCACTCCCTAGGATGCACTTAAGCCCTTGATCGCCCCCTAGTGTTTAACCCCTTCCCTGCCAGTGTCATTTACACAGTAATCAGTGCATTTTCTATAGCACTGATCGCTGTATAAATGACAATGGTCCCAAAATAGTCGCAAAAGTGTCCGATGTGTCCGCCATTCTGTTGCAGTCACGATAAAAATCGCAGATTGCCGCCATTACTAATAAAAAAAATTTAATAATAAAAATGCCATAAAACTATCCCCTATTTTGTAGACGCTATAACTTTTGCACAAACCAATCAATATACGCTTATTGCGATTTTTTTTTTTACCAAAAATATGTAGAAGAATACGTATCGGCCTAAACTGAGGAAAAAATTAGTTTTTTTATATATATTTTTGGGGAATATTTATTGTAGTAAAAAGTAAAAAATATTGCTTTTTTTTCAAAATTGTCGCTCTTTTTTTTGTTTATAGCGCAAAAAATAAAAACCGCAGAGGTGATCAAATACCACCAAAAGAAAGCTCTATTTGTGGGGAAAAAAAGGATGCTAATTTTGTTTGGGTGCAACGCTGCACGACCGCGCAATTGTCAGTTAAAGCAACGCAGTGCCGAATCACAAAAAGTGCTCTGGTCAGGAAGGGGATAAAATCTTCCAGGGCTGAAGCGGTTAAGTGAACTTTGTTGGGTTGCTACTACGGAGCGGAAAAGGGCATATGTGGGGGGGGGGGGGGATTTTTGCTTCACAGTAAATTTATAATTGCATTTTCTATTTAACAAAATTAAGCTTTAATTCTACCTTCTCTATTGGCTCTAATAGATTTGGCCAAATTTTTTGCTGAAATCTTCCAATTTTACCAAAATTTTTAAGAAATTTAAACCTTCAATTTTGTTCATTCCTGTTTGCTTTAAATTGTGAAACGTTTGTAATTGAAAGCTGGATCAACAAAGTCGCAATGTGTCTCTAACCAGATGGTACAGGTTCAGTTATACACCTCATGCCTGGACAAAAAGGAATTCGTCTCAAATGAAAGACGGTGGGGAGCTTAGCCCATGAGGTCACTTACTGCAATGCCTCGTTAAAGCTTCATTGTATACATCAATTTATATTAGTTATCACGAGGCAGGTGGGTTGTGAGACAGTCCTCCACTCTCCGCAGAACGACAATGCTGTTTTTACACAGATAACACTTAAGTGGTCATTCGCAGTAATATATTTCTTTGTGCACAATATTGCTTCATCTAATTTTCTTTCAATTACTGCAAATTAGATTAGTTTTCTCAGTGCCCCAGAGTTATTCCAAGTTAATATCACACCAATAGTTTTGGCCATATTGCAACTGGAATCCACATTCAGGTTATCACATCACAAAAAACAAGTCACAGAGCATGGGGTACAAGGAATAAGGTGCTGTCATTAGTTCATATTATTCTGAATAATGTTACTTGAGGGTTCATTATCACCCTGCAAATGGATGGTCTATAAGAAATCATGTTCTGTTGCTACCAAACATCCTGTGTTGAAGGGAAACCTTGGTGTTCCATAATCACTACCCAGTAGCTCTCCAAATTTCTTAATGCCAATCTCTTAAATTAGCCCTGAATATCTGAATGTACACTAAACGGCCAACCATTTGTGGAAATCTCACCATCACCCCTATATGAGCATGTAGGAAACCCCACTCCAAAACCATGGGCACTAGTATAGAGTTGACCTCCCAACTGGCATTTAAGTCAATCCTAAAGATGTTCAGTAGAGTTGAGGTCAGGGTTCTGTGAAAGCCACTCAAGTTGCTCCACACAAAACTCATCAAACCATGTCTTTTTGGATGGTGGTCAGTAGGGTGGAGTTCAGGTCTCTGTGCAGGACATTTGAGTTCCTCCACACCTAACTCATCAAACCATGTCTTTTTGGATGGTGATCAGTAGGGTGGAGTTCAGGTCTCTGTACAGGACATTTGAGTTCCTCCACACCTAACTCATCAAACCATGTTTTTATGCATGTTGATCAGTAGAGTTGAGGTCAGGTCTCTGTCCAGGACATTTGAGTTCCTCCACACCTAACTCATCAAACCATGCATTTATGCATGTTGATCAGTAGAGTTGAGGTCAGGTCTCTGTGCAGGACGCTTGAGTTCCTCCACATCAAGCTCATCAAACCATGACTTTATGGATGATGATCAGTAGGTTTAAGGTCAAGTCTGTGCAGGACGTTTGAGTTCCTCCACACAGAACTTATGAAGCCATGTCTTTATGGATGATGATCAGTAGGGTTGAGGTCACGTCTCTGTGCAGGACATTTGAGTTCCTCCACACCAAACTCATCAAACCATATATGTCCCACCCTATGACTAAGCCCTGGTGGGCGGGGTGAAATGTATCAGGGTGTGTGATGTGGTGGAAACATGTAGGCTAAGGCTGCTCCTTATCACTCTTTATCATTTATTAACCTGGGCTGATGGGGAGTAGCGGCAATCCTTTCCTCCTTTCATCGAACCATGTCTTTATTGTTGGTGATCAGTAGGCTTGAGGCCAGGTCTCTGTGTAGGTCACTTGAGTTTCTCCACATGAAACTCACTAAACAATGTCTTTATGAAGCTGATTTTGTTCACAGGGGCAAAGTCTTGCTGGTTAAAAAAAGGTTGTTCTTAAACCTATTGCTTCAAGCGCAAATTATCTAAACTGTCTGTATGCTGTTGTATCAACAGTACCCTTCAATAGAAACACCTGAACTCAGTCATTTGGTTGGGTGCTCAGATATGTTTGCACATATAGATAGATGTGATATCCTGGCCTCCATTAAACTACTAAACAATTTAACACACCCCTCTGTCTCTTCTACAGTATAGAGCAATGGACAATGCAGCACAGGCATCCCCAGCTACCTTGTCTTCTTTGTGTATGGAATAATATAAACTGCAGTATAGTAATCCCCCACATCCCTCCATCTTCTTTTTGTACAGTGCAATAAATAATGCAGTACAGGCATCCCCAGCACCCATCCATCTTCTTTTTGTATGTAATACTATATAATGCAATACAGGCATCCCCAGCACCCCGTCTTCTTTTTGTACGGAATAATATATAATGCAGTACAGGCATCCCTCGTACCCCTCTGTCTTTTTGTGCAGCACAATATATAATGCAGTACAGGCATCCCTCGTACCCCTCCGTCTTTTTGTGCAGCACAATATATAATGCAGTACAGGCATCCCTAGCAACCCTGTCTTCTTTTTGTATGGAATAATATATAATACAGTACAGGCATCCCTCGTATCCCTCCGTCTTTTTGTACAGCACAATATATAATGCAGTACAGGCATCCCTAGCAACCCTGTCTTCTTTTTGTATGGAATAATATATAATGCAGTACAGGCATCCCTCGTATCCCTCCGTCTTTTTGTACAGCACAATATATAATGCAGTACAGGCATCCCTAGCAACCCTGTCTTCTTTTTGTATGGAATAATATATAATACAGTACAGGTATCCCCAGCACCCTTCCGTATTCTTTTTGTACAGTACAGTATATAGTGCAATACAGGCATCCCCAGCACCCCGTCTTCTTTTTGTATTTAATAATATATATAGCAATACAGGCATCCCCAGCACACTATTGTTTCCCTATGCAGTATATATAGTACAGGCATCACCTGCACCCTATCATCTCCCTATGCAATACTGCATACCGGGTACAATATAGTACAGGCATCCCCGGCCTGCACCCTATTGTTTCCCTATGCAGTACTGCATAGAGTGTACAATATAGTACAGGCATCCCCTGCACCCTATCGTCTCCCTATGCAGTACTGCATACAGGGTACAATATAGTACAGGCATCCCCTGCACCCTATAATTTCCCTATGAAGTGCAGTGTACTATATAGTACAAGCATCCCCTGCACCCTATCGTCTCCCTATGCAGTACTACATACAGTGTACAATATAGTACAGGCATCCCCTGCACCCTATTGTTTCCCTATGCAGTGCAGTGTACTATATAGTACAAGCATCCCCTGCACCCTATTGTTTCCCTATGAAGTGCAGTGTACTATATAGTACAAGCAATCCCTGCACCCTAGCGTCTCCCTATGCAGTAGAGTACTGCATTCCGTGTACAATATAGTACAGGCACCTCCTGCACCCTATGGAATAAAATAAAATAAAACTGTGGTTTAGCCCCCCTTGGTTGGGAAGTTGGCATTGAAGTGAACCTGTTGCTAAACGTTGTACCCTCCAAAAATGCTGTTCTAGTCTATTATGGTCAAAGAAAAATACAAAGTACTCCTTGTTTTATTTAGTGTAAGCAAATTAACCAATCGGGTTGCATCAATCGATGGTTTTGGATGTCCCCTTGATATAACCAGTCGGATGAAGGATCAATGCTTGTATGGTCTGCTTCATAAAACTAAATATCAATGCCAAAGCAGCAATTAAAAAGATTTTCGACCACGAAAAAGCAAATATTTGCTGTAATTGCTCCCCCTAGGTTACAACACTTTCAGTAGCAAATGCTCAGATGACAAACAAATCACAAAATCTGTATCCAGATCATTTCCAATTTCCACCGGAACAATTAAAAGGCAGCAATTTAGACAATGCAGATGTGAGTATACAACACCTCCGTACCGCCATGTGACCGCATACACCAGCAATCAGCTTCTGAGAAAGACACATGGGAGGTTCACTTACCTGCAGAGACAAAACAGAGAGAAAAAAAATACATTAGGAACACTGAATGGCAATGCAAGGGAAACAATACTACAGTCATACTACTGTATATTCCTTTTAAAGATTGTATAATCAAATATCGAAGGCTTAAAGTGTATGTAATCCCAAAGAATATACTTCTCTTATTTGTTCCACTTTGATCTTCTAAATATACCTTAGAACGGGTTTTGTTATAACTGTTTGATAACTGCAAAAAAAAAAAAAAAAGATCCGATAATCCCTCCAGAAATCCAGGGTTGTCCTTTGAACTGTGCCCTGCTTCCTACCTAGGTCACCTCTGTAGACTCAAAACATCATCCTTACCGAACAATATGGCCCTGGATTATGGAACACTTTTAACCCCACCTACAGTTCTCATTTGGCCTGCTCACCTTCTGGGTAGGTGCAACAAGATCACACTCACTGGTGTGATCTGGTTCCTGACCTTCCCTCCAAATATGCAGGGACTGCTCATCATGCCCACGTTAAAAGTTGGTTCCATCCAGACCTCTCCTCTAATGTCATAAAGACCACCCATCATCCTGGCTTTGCAGGAGGATTCCATCCAGACTTCAGCTCTAAATAGGCAGATACTGCTCATCATGCCCACCTTAAAAGTTGGTTCCATCCAGACCTCTCCTCTAATGTCATAAAGACCACCCACATCCTGGCTTTGCAGGAGGATTCCATCCAGACTTCAGCTCTAAATAGGCAGATACTGCTCATCATGCCCACGTTAAAAGTTGGCCCCATCCAGATCTTTGCCCTAATTTTGTAAAGACCACTCATCATCCTGGCTTTGCAGGTGGATTCCATCCAGACTTCACCTCTAAATAGGCAGATACTACCCATCATGCCTACGTTATACGTTGGCACCATCCAGACCTCTCCTCTAATTTCGTAAATACCACCCATCATCCTGGCTTTACAGGTGGATTCCATGCAGACTTCACCTCTAAATATGCAGGGACTGCCCATCATGCCCACGTTAAAAGTTGGCCCCATCCAGACCTCTCCTCTGATTTTGTAAAGACCACCCATCATGCTGGCTTTACAGGTGGATCCTACACAATATCGCGGTCACCTACTATAGGTGGGTGCAACAAGATCACACTCACTTTACAGAATGGTCTCATCCTGACCTTGCCTCTATTGTGGGTGTACCCCATTGCACCTTGCCAATGGATGTGAGTTTTGGTGTGGCACCTTACCAGAAAGGCAAATGCACTTTTTCAGGGGGTGCAAACCCCTTTGCATCTTGCCAATGGATGTGTGTTTTGGTGTGGCACCTTACCAGAAAGGCAAATGCACTTTTTCGGGTGAGCATGCCCCATTGCATCCTGCCAAAATAGTACATGTACCTTTTTTTGGGGGGGTGTACCCCAATGCACCTTGCCAATGGATGTGAGTATGGCACCCAGCTGGAAAGGTACATGTGCCTTTTTTTTGCATGGTGTGAGTTGCAGTGCGGTACCCCAATGCATCTTGCCAACATTTTCTTTTTGGGGGGGAGCGTACCCCATTGCACCTTGCCATAGTACATGTGCCTTTTTTGGGGGATGTACCCCAATGCACCTTCCTGATGGCTGTGAGTTGCAGTGTGCCACCCAGACAGAGAGGTACATGCGCTTTTTTTTTGCAGAAAGTACCCCAATGCACCTTCCCTTTGGATGTAAGTTGCACTGCAGTACCCCAAAGCATCTTGCCAACAGGTGTTTTTTGTGGGGCATACCCCAATGCACCTTGCTGATGGCTGTGAGTTGCAGTGTGGCACCCAGCCAGAAAGGGAAATGCGCCTTTTTTTTTGCAGGATGTACCCCAATGCACCTTACCTATGGATGTACTGTAAGTTGCACTGCCGTACCCCATGCATCTTGCCAACAGGTGCTTTGGGGGGGGGGGCATACCCCAATGCATCCTGCCAACAGGTGTTTTTTTTGGGGGGCGTACCCAAGAACATCTTACCAATAGATGTGAGTTGTAGTGTGGCGCCCAGCCAGCAAGGTAAACACGCCTTTTTTTGCAGGGCGTACCCCAATGCACCTTGCCGATAGATGTGAGTTGTGGTGTGGTTCCCTGCAAATAAAGTACAGGTACCTTTTTTGGGGGTGTACCCCAATGTTCTTTGCAAATGGATATGAGTTGTAGTGTGGGGCCCAGCCAGAAAGGTACATAAGCCTTTTGGGGGGGAGGTGTACCCCAATGCACATTGCCAAGGGATGTGAGTTGCAGTGCGGCAACTTGACAAAAAGGCACATGCACCTTGATTTTTTTGAAGGGGGGGTCTTCTACCACATTAGGCAGTCCATTCAATGGTGCCTTAATGTAACCCAAGTTAACGTGTGTCAACGCATGTGCATTATTGCACCACAACATTGCTAATGGGCCCTACATGTCATCCCCCTAGCAGCCAGTCTAGTTTACAAAAAAATATCAGTTTTCACTATACTGATTCTGCTGATATTTGTGGTTCACCCAGAGCTGGCGAGTCCTAGTCTAGGTTCAGCGCCATCGCCGCTACTTGGAAAAAGCGACTGAGCTAAAAAAAAAACAAACTTCTGAGCATTCCTTTGCCATGGGCAACATAACCTTTCCCTCTTCCCTTCTTTCACCGAAAATTCCAATTACTGTCCGTGGTCTAATGTCCTCTATTCCTGATAATTATTTCCCAATGGATTCTATTAATTTATGAATGTAATTGCGGGAGCCGGGTTAATTTCGTCCTTAATTTGCTTCCTGATTTACATTGGTCCTTGCCATGGGGGCCCGCAGCGGCAGAAGGATGCTCTTGTTAAAAGTGATCACTTAATTCCAGGCCGCGGTGTAGCCTGTGGGGGTGAACGTCCATGAATGGCGAGAGTGGATGTTTCGAGTCGCTGGCGTGTAATAAATTTGTGACTCTTGGAGCTCCTAAAAAATAGAATTAGATGGAAATAGATGTTCTTCTAGGACGGCACACAATGAAGGTTTTTTTTTTTCTTTTTTTTCTCCTCCCCTCCGGCTGATGTAGCTGTGCTTTCAATTACGGAACGGGGAAAGGTCACTGACCTTCTTTGGAGACTGAACTGGCTCTTCAGAGGGCCACTTTGGGGGATGAAGCATATACAGAAGGGTGACATATGCAGAACACACTTCTTTAAAGGAGTACTCCACTAAATAATAAAGAGGATCTTCCTTTCCACTTTTTAGGGCTCATGCACCCTGCAACTCAAAGGTGAGTGAAGATCCTCTTTAGGAAGTGAAAAGGAAGGTGTTAAAATGGATATAAGCCCAAAGCGTGCTCTCAGCACAGAAACATTGGCTGCCCAGTGACACATATGCGTGGCGTATGCGTGTTAAAGCCCACTCTTATATGTTATGCGGACAGCAACGGGTTAAAATCTGCTTATATTTTGTCTTTCCTGGTCCCCCCCCCCCCCCCATCAACATGCTAATCAAATTCCTCAATAAAAGCTTCTTATTTTCATTACATACCTTAGTTTAGACCCAGTGACAACATCAGCGGGTCTCTGTGTGGCCGCCAGCTGCCCCCCTAATCTCTATGCGCCAGGCCCCTAATCTCCATGCAGGGCACCGGACACATAGAGTTCTACAGGCTTTTTTTTTTTTTTGTGAAGCACGTGATTAGAGCAAGAGGCTCTAAATAGGCTTCAAAAAGGGTGGGCTCGGGGTGCAGAACACTGCGCCCTGAGCCCACCCACTTGTACCAATAGCATTCAACATTGGCTATTGTCTTCCTGCTTCTCCTCCTTGCCAATCAGGACAGGAAGCGGGTCCTGAGACCAGATTGGCCGGGAGGAGAAGAAACCGGATTGGCCGGGAGGAGAAGCTGCCCGGGACCTGGATGAGGTAAAGGCGGGGGCTGGCATGCTTGCGCGCAGTGCTGGCGAGCGGGGGAGTTTGTTTGCCACCCCCCCAAAAAATGAAGCACCGGTCGCATTACAACCGGTCCTGTTGTATTGGGCCCAGGCCTCATCAGCTAAACAGAGGGGCCCAAGGCAGCTTTATTGTTCATTTCTGCCTAAATTAATAAACTGATTTTTACTAGACCACACCCCCCTCCTACTTGCCTAAAGGGTTTGTAAACCTTCATTTTTTTTTTTAAATAAAATTAACAAACATGCCCATACTTACCTGCTCTGAGAAAAGCAGCCCCCATCCTTTTCTTCTGGGGTGTCCCTGTGGTGCTCCTGGCCCAACCTCTTCATCCGGTGCCTCCAAGGAAAGCTGTTTCCCTACGGGCACCCGTACTGGCTTGCTCTCTGCTGTGTCCATTAACATAGACAGCGCGACTCGGCCCGCCTTCCGCTCCCGTGTCACAGGATTTGATTGACAGCAGCGGGAGCCAATAGCTCCTGCTGCTATTAATCTGTCCAATGAGGAGAGACACAGCAGCTGGAGCTGCTGCGCTTGTGTACATCTCTGGATCGGATCGGGCTCAGGTAAGAAAAGGGGGGGGGTTTGAGGGGCAGATGCAGCACAAAAGGTTTTTCACTTTAATGCATAGAATGCATTAGGTGAAAAACCTTAAAGCTTTACAACCACTTTAACCAGCGGCGGCCCATCCATAAGGGGGCACAGGGGCGCCGACCCCCCCCCATCTCTATGCGTCGGCCCTTAATCTCCATGCAGGGTGCCAGACGCATAGCATTTTACAAGTTTTTTTTTTCTGTGAAGCACGTGATTAGAGCCACAAGACTCTAATTGGCTTCAAAAGGGTTAGGCTCGTGGGCACAGAGCACTTCGCCTTAAGCCCACCCAATTGTGAAATTAACAAATGTTGATTCGCTATTGTCTTCCTGCTTCTCCTCCCAGCCAATCAGGAAAGGAAGCTGGTCCTAAGACCGTGTTGGCCGGGAGGAGAAGCAACTGGTTTGGCCGGGAGAAGAAGCCTGGGAAGCCACCAAAGCCGCCCGCGATCTGGATGGGGTAAGTGTAAGCAGGCGATGGGGGCTGGCAAGCGAGCGAGCGGGGCGGTTTTGGATGTATGAGGGGTTTGTTTGCCGCTCCCCCCAAAAAATGGAGCACCAGCCACTTTAACTTACATTTCCCTGGGCCCCTTCACGTCAACAGAGGGTCCTAGGAGGTGGGATCAGAGGAGGGACTTTTTTTTCCATCTTTAGGGCATAGGTGTATAAAGTCAGTGCCACTATTCTGTAGCATCTGAGGCGTGGTGGGAAGCGGAATTATGGGGGCCCTATCAGGAAGGCTGCATGGGGCCCCAACAACAGCCCTGCAGATCATGGTTGGTGGGAGGCCTTCTGAAGGCATCAAAGCACCCTGCCTCAGTACTCCTCTCGAAAGCCCTCAACCCTGATGCAAGCAGTGAGAGGAGTTATGCAAATATCAAAATGCCTTCATGGGTGAATGTCAACCTGGAGACATTGGCGTTCCTAAGCAAGCTGTATCTGCATACAGAGTGATGCTGATCCCCCATGATTGAAAGAACTGCAATTCAATGAATAAAAGGGGTGGGCCGGGGACAAAAAGCTAGATGATGCCAAATGTCCTCCAGCTAAAAAATGAGGGGGGGCACTCATTCCCATGGAATGAAGCTGGGGAGCCCCACAACAACTCCACTTTACATTCTACCTGTGAACGGAGAAGTTTCCTACTGTGGTTAGGATGTTTTTAGAACTTACATCCGTCAAGCAGCTTTTCTGCAAATTGTCAAGTCTAAGCCATAAACAATAATTATGAGTAATTTTAGGCCTCACGCCGGGACTTCTCGGGATAGGCACTTTGTGTTTTTCCATGAATACTCCTTGGGCAATTAGGACGCAGTAATAAGCCCTCAGCGTCTTCCCCATTAGGTAGGACGGTGTGTGATGTGATGAATAGGTCATTGCGGCAATGTTTGTACAGGGGACGCGTAGCGCCATGTGCGTCTCTGGTAGGTTTTTACAAGCCGGTCTACGGCTCAGCCAAAACCAACAGTGAGCGAACGCGGCGTGAAATCCCAGTTAGAGAGGTTGGTGCTGCGTTGGATGTCAGCCCAATTCGGCTCCTGCAGCCTCCTCTACACACACCATCCATCTCCTCCCCCCGCAGCTGCTCTCAAATGGCTCCCAGCAAGCGGCAAATTCCTTAATTGTGTTATTAGCTGAATTATTAATTGATATAAAAACAGCGTTTTACTGGGCATAAAAAGTTGTTGGGAAATGAGATAAAGCCTTTACGAGGATGGCGGACTCGGAGAGAATGCATTGTACTCAACACTATTACAGGCAGCCAGCCTCTGTACAGGGAGGACATGACTTTACAGAGGGAAGGAAGACTGAGTGTAGGAAGGAAGGAAGGAAGGAAGGAAGGAAGGAAGGAAGGAAGGAAGGAAGGAAGGAAGGAAGGAAGGAAGGATACAGAGGTAGGAAAAAAAGAGGAAGAATAGAGAGAGCGAAGGAGGGAGAAAAAAGCAAACAAGGAAGGAAGGAATGATGGAAGAATAGAGGGGGGAAGACGGAGGAAGGAAGAAACAAAGGAATGAAGAAATTGAAGGATAGATAATGAGACACAAGGAGGGAAGAAAAGAAGGATAGAGAGACTGAGGGAAGGAAGGAAGGAAGGAAGGAAGGAAGGAAGGAAGGAAGGAAGGAAGGAAGGAAGGAAGGAAGGAAGGAAAAAGAAAGAAAGGAAATGAAAGGGAAAGATGAGTAGATTAGAAAGAGAGAGAGAAGGCAGGAATGATGAGAAGGAAGAATAAAGATAGAGCGTGTGTGGGAAGGAAGGAGGGAAGAAAAGAATGAAGGATACAGAGATACAGAAGTAGGAGGAAAAAGAGGAAGGATAGAGAGAGTGAAGGAAGGGAAAAAAAGGAAACAAGGAAGGAAGGAAGGAACGAAGGAAGAATAGAGAGAGGAAGACAGAGGAAGGAAGAAACAAAGGAATGAAGAGACTGAAGGATAGATAATGAGACACAAGGAGGGAAGAAAAGAAGGATAGAGATCCTGAGTGTAGGAAGGAAGGAAGGAATGATAAAGAGAGAAAGGAAAGGAAAGGAAAGGAAAGGAAAGGAAAGGAAAGGAAAGGAAAGGAAAGGTAAGGAAAGGAAAGGAAAGGAAAGGAAAGGAAAGGAAAGGAAAGGAAAGGAAAGGAAAGGAAAGGAAAGGAAAGGAAAGGAAAGGACGAGTAGATGGGAAAGAGAGAGAGAGAAGAAAGGAATGATGAGAAGGGTGAATAAAGAGAGAGTGTGTGTAGAAAGGAAGGAGGGAAGAAAAGAAGGAAGGATACATAGGTAGGAGGAAAAAGAGAAAGGATAGAGAGAGTGAAGGAGGGAGAAAAAAGCAAACAAGGAAGGAAGGAAGGAAGAATAGAGAGAGGAAGATGGAGGAAGGAAGAAACAAAGGAATAAAGAAATTGAAGGATAGATAATGAGACACAGGAGGGAATAAAAGAAGGATAGAGAGACCGAGGGAATGAAGGAAGGAAGGAAGGAAGGAAGGAAGGAAGGAAGGAAGGAAGGAAGGAAGGAAGGAAGGAAGGAAGGAAGGAAGGAAGGAAGGAAGGAAGGATAGAAGGATAAAGAGAGAAAGGAAAGGAAAGGATGAGTAGATGAGAAAGAGAGAGAGAAGAAAGGAATGATGAGAAGGAAGAATAAAGATAGAGCGTGTGTGGGAAGGAAGGAGGGAAAAAAGAAGGAAGGATACAGAGATACAGAGGTAGGAGGAAAAAGAGGAAGGATAGAGAGAGTGAAGGAGGGAGAAAAAAGGAAACAAGGAAGGAAGGAAGGAACGAAGGAAGAATAGAGAGAGGAAGACGGAGGAAGGCAGAAGCAAAGGAATGAAGAGACTGAAGGATAGATAATGAGACACAAGGAGGGAAGAAAAGAAGGATAGAGAGAATGAGTGTAGGAAGGAAAGAAGGAATGAAGTAAGGAATTAAGGATAAAGAGAGAAAGGAAAGGAAAGGAAAGGAAAGGAAGGGAAAGGAAGGGAAAGGAAAGGAAGGGAAGGGAAAGGAAAGGAAAGGAAAGGAAAGGAAAGGAAAGGAAAGGAAAGGAAAGGAAAGGAAGAGTGAGTGTGAGTAGATGGTTCTATTTAGGCAGAACCATATAAATCCAATGCTCCTCCCTATCAGACAGTCTGTCCCCTGGGTCCTCATCGCTATTATTAATACATGTAGATAATAATCATATCCCGCTGTACAATAATTTTCAAACAGCACATACTGAGACAGTGTGTTCCTATCTCAGCACAATCTTATCTCTCGTCTTACATTGTGGTCAAGTTTATCTTCAAAGCCGCCTTCAGAAAAACAGATTCCCAGGAAGTGTCACCGCTAATAACAAAATTACCAGTTATGAGCTCGTAGCTGTTAGTTTTAATTTGCAGTGAAAGACGTGTTCGTCTGCTTTGGAAAGACGATTAAAATACAAGGAATTAGATGGCATATAACTGCTGATGATCAAACCATAAAAAAATAGATTCCTTCTGAACTGAACACGATAATTACTCTAAGCTCCAAGCTCAGTTGGCACGTTGGTACAAAGCTGGCATTTTGGGTACATGCAGGGCAGTGTTATAACAATGGACATAGCAGCCCAGGCAGGTGCTAAGGGACCTGAAGGTGGAAGGGGCCCCATGGTGGTTGCATAGGCTACTATGGCTATGGTCAGTTGCTACCAACTGAAATTCATTACCCGCACTACTGAAAGAGTCAGGACAGTTAAGCAAGTCTGAGATACAGGGAGAGGTGAGGCAACTAGGCGAGTCCAGGGGACCTTCGGGAATATGTACGTTTTGGAGAAGTGAGAGAACCAGGAGATGGGAGCACTCCCATTAGGAGAGGTGATCTTCTTGGAAGACAGTACTCCATGTTTTAGAGATTCCTTACCCGCAGTACTGAGAAGGTCGAGACAGCTAGGCAAGTATAGGAGACAGGGAGAGCTGAGACAACTAGGTGAGTACAGGGAACTGAGGGAATCTGTAAGTCTCGGAGGAGTGAGAGAGCCGGAGACAGGAGCACTCCCATTAGGAGAGGTGATCTTCTTGGAAGACAGTACTCCATGTTTTAGAGATACCTTACCCGCATGACTGAGAGAGTCAACACAGATAAACAAGCCTGGGAGACTGGGAGAGCAGAGACAACTAGGTGAGTCCAGGGGACTGAGGAAATCTGTACGTTGTGGAGGAGTGAAAGAGTCAGGAGACAGGAGCACTCCCATTAGGAGAGGTGATCTTCTTGGAAGACAGTACTCCATTTTTTAGAGATTCCTTATCCACGGTACTGAGTGGGTCGAGACAGCTAGGCAAGTATAGGAGACAGGGAGAGCTGGGACAACTAGTTGAGTACAGGGGACTGAGGGAATCTGTAAGTCTCGGAGGATTGAGAGAGCCAGGAGACAGAAGCATTCCCATTAGGGGAGGTGATCTTCTTGGGAGACAGTAATCCATGTTTTAGAGATTCCTTACCCGCATGACTGAGAGAGTCAACACAGATAAGCAAGCCTGGGAGACTGGGAGAGCTGAGACAACTAGGTGAGTCCAATGGACTGAGAGAATATGGAAGTCTCAGAGGAGTAAGAGAGTCGGAGACAGGCGCACTCCCATTAGGAGAGGTGCTCTACTCAGAAGCCAGTACACCATGTTGAAGAGACTCCTTACCCGCATGACTGAGTCAAGACACCTAAGCAAGTCTGGGAGACTGAGAGAGCTGACGCAACAAGGTAAATCCAGGGGACTGAGGGAACCTGTAAGTTTCAGAGGAGTGAGAGAGCCAGAAGGCAGATGTGCCCCTATCAGGAGAGGTGATTTACTCTGGAGACAGTACTTTATGTCGGAGAGATTCCGTTATGCCGTGTACACACAGGCAGACCTTTCGGCATCAAAGGTCTGACGGTCTTTCCGACGGACTTTCGATGGACTTCCGACGGACTTTCGAATGAATGGACTTGCGCACACACGATCACATCAAAGTCCAACGGATTCGTACGTGATGACGTACAACTAGACTAAAATAAGGAAATTGATAGCCAGTAAGCAATAGCTGCGAGCGGATTTTTGGACCGGACTCGAGTCCATTGGAAAGATTTGAAACATGATCCAAATCTAAAGTCCGTCAGATTTTCGACTGAAAAAGTCCGCTGCAGGTCCGATGAAGCCCACACACGGTCACATTGTCTGATGGATTTGTCCCATCGGACCAATCCGGTCGAGAAGTCCGCCATTGTGTACACGGCATTACTCACAGGACTGAGAGACAACTAAGTGAGTCTGGGAGACTGGGAGAGCTGAGGCAACTGGGCGAGTCCAAGGGACTGAGAAAATCTGTGCTTTTTGGCACAGTGAGAGAGCAAGGAGACAGGTGTACCCCTAATTAGGAAAGGTGCTCTACTTGGGAGACAGTAATCCATGTTGGAGAGATTTCTTGCCTGTAAGACTAAAAGAGTCAGGACAGTTCAGCAAGACTGGGAGAGCTGAGGTCACTAGGTGAGTCCAGGGGACTGAGGCAATCTGTATGTCTCGGAGGAGTGGTGGAGGGGTGTCAAGAAAACCCCTATTAACAAGTGCATAGTGACTGCAGGGAGCAGCAAGTGAACCCTATTGTGTCGTAGGCAACGGGTCTGCAACCAAAGACTGAGAGCCAGGAGAACCCAGGGAGCCAGGAGAGCTGAGTGAGATGTTCTGAGGGACCTGTATAATGAGCAGAGGTGCTGCTGAAGAGTGAGCCAAGTGGCTTAGCATTATTCGTTGTCTTGATGAAAATCCCCTGTGTGGGCAACCGCTGTACGAACTTTTAGTTTTTATTTTAATAAAAGTGGGCCGTCAAGTCCTGAACTACAGTTCAGACTGGTGTGGACTCTCCAAAATTGCATCTACCACTGTGCTAAACAACCTCCATATCACACCATATTTTATAGATGTATATCTTGTGGGCATGGAATTACTGTATGTATTATAAACTCTAAAGACTCTGAAGACTCACACAATGCCAGATAATATTAAAGGCCCAATCACAGCGATACATTGTGGTATACAGCATCCTAAAACACTGCAACCTGTGCTAACACATAATACAACGTGCATTCCACCAACACTGCATGAGAAGCCATTCTGTGCGAAAGGGGCAAATATCAAATGTTCACAGGCCATTCACTGCAGATCAAATATTATTCACAGAAATAAAAAGTGTGAATGGGGGGATAAAGCTTATTGTGTATGATACTCAGCACCATCTAGTGGCCATAATGGAGTATTTTCCTGATTTACACTTTTTTTAAAATAAATAATACATTTTTTATTTATATAATAATAACATTTTTATTTATATAATAACAACATTTTTATTTATATAATAATAATATTTTTTATTTATTTATTTATTTAGTTATAATAACATACTATTTATGTTTTACATGATAAATAATATTCCATTTATATATAATAACATTTTTATTTATTTATAATAACATTATATATTTTTTTTTAAATAATGCATAACATTCAATTTATATATAATAATAACATTTATATGTATTTATTTTTAATAACATAATATTATTTTTTTTTTAAATGAATAACATTTGATTTGCAGAGAATATAGCCTGAGAACATTTGCAACAGTTTCCAATGAACAAAAGTACCAGCAATTTCACTGGACAAATAGCTATGGATTTATTTTTTTCTCAAATACACCCCTTAACCACTTAAGGGCCGAGCCTCTTTTTGAGATGTGTTAAAGTTAAAAACAGGTTTTTTTTTTGCTGGAAAATTACTTAGAACCCCCAAACATTATACATTTTTTTCTAACACCCTAGAGAATAAAATGGCGGTCGCTGCAATACTTTCTGTCACACCGTATTTGTGCAGCGGTCTTACAAGCGCACTTTTTTTGGGGGGAAAAAATACACTATTTTGGAGTTAAAAAATAAGACAACAGTAAAGTTAGCCCAATTTTTTTTTAATATTGTGAAAGATAATGTTAGGCCGAGTAAATTGATACCCAACATGTCACGCTTCAAAATTGCGCCCGCTTGTGGAATGGCGACAAACTTTTACCCTTAAAAATCTCCATAGGTGACGTTTAAAAAAATTCTACAGGTGACATGTTTTGAGTTACAGAGGAGGTCTAGGGCTAGAATTATTGCTCTCGCTCCACCGATCATGGCGATACCTCACATGTGTGGTTTGAACAGCGTTTTCATATGCGGGCGCTACATATGCGTTCACTTCTGCATGCGAGCTCGTCGGGACGGGGCGCAATTTCCATTTTTTTTTTTTTTTATTATTTATTTTACCTTTTATTTTTTATTTTTACACTGTTTAAAAAAGATCTGGGGGTCAAAAAGACCTCACATCTCATATTTACACTAAAATTCAATAATAAAAAAAAAATTGTCATTTAAAAAAATAATTAAAAGTAAATGGCCCTTTCAGAGCTATGGGCGGAAGTGACGTTTTGACGTCGCTTCCGCCCTGCATTGTTATGGAGACGGGTGGGGGCCATCTTCCCCTCACTCGTCTCCATACCCAGCAAGGGAGAAGATCCGATCGCCTCCGCCGCTACCGACGGCCCCGGTAAGCGGCGGGAAGGGGTGGAGCCCTCTCCTGCCCTCCCCTGCCGCCGATAAAAGTGATCTTGCGGCGAATCCGCCACAGAGACCACTCTTATCGGAAAGTGGACCGCCGGCCGAAGAGGAGGATGCCGGGGTTATGGCAGCTAGCTGCTGCCATAACAGCAATATTCCTCTTCAAACTTAGGGCGTATATCGGCGTGCGGCGGTCCTTAAGTGGTTAAAGTGTATGTAAAGAATATAAAGGGCCCAGTCACTCTGATACATTGTAATACAATGTCCTTGTCAGAGGAGTAACTAGAACCTAAAGAACCCATGAAAGGCCCCCCTGACCACTGGTGCCCTTTCCATTGGTCCGGGGACCCTTCCCATTAGTCCCGAGGCCATTTCCTCTGTTGCAGGGGCCTTTCACTCTGGGGGGGGACCCTGGGCCCTTTTCTCCCATCACGAGCCCTTTTTTTAGCCCCTGGTTCACACTGCCGCGACTTATAATGCGACTTGCGAAAACATAAAGTCCCATGGCAAGTCATAACACATTCATTTCCATGGGCGCCATCCTAATCAATGCGACTCGAGGCGCAGTGGCAAATTAAAAAAAAAGATCCCTGCGCTACTTTTCTGCGACTTTGGTGCGATTTGAGTGCCATGGAATGCAATGTTAAAGCGGAGCTCCAGGCTCCTGCAGAAAAAAAAAAAAAGTTAAAAGTCAGCAGCTACAAATACTGTTTAATACTTTTAATATTAGGACACTTACCTGTCCAGGAATCCAGCGGTGTCCTAACTCGTGCCGATTTTTCCGGCGCTGCCACCTCCCTTAAGGAAATCCGGCAGTGAAACCTTGCAGCGTAAAAAACAGCTGGTTCCTTACTGAGCATGTGCGAAGTAGGATATGCTCTCTGATTGGGCCGGCTGCAGGGGGGGGGGGGGTAGGAGGAGGCAGGGGGGCGTGCTTCCAGCTGAGTTTACCGCCGTGGACTCTGCCAGACGCGGGCAGTGCCGGGACAAGATCATCCAAAGCTGCCAAATTGTGCCCCCCCTTCATTATGTGCGAGCTTATGAGGAGGAGGAGGAGGGGGGAGAGAGAGCACAGCCCGCACCTCCTCCCGCCTCTCTCCTCCTATTCCTGCTGCTTCCAGCGCTGGGCTGACAGAAGTAGTGATGCCGCTCTAACTACTCCTGTCAGCCTTATAGTAGAAGGAACTTTGTGGGGTCCCCAGCCCTACAATACACACTGAGCCCAGGGCAGCCGTCTCTTCTGCCCCACCCCTTGTCCTGGCCCTGGGAGCAAGTACCTATCAAAACCAGCTACCCACCCCCCCCCCCTTCCCCAACCAATAGTTGTCAAATATGGCAGCGGAGGGGAGGAGGCAGACCCCTTTTGGGTGGATCTCCGACGCAAGCAACTAGCAAGACTTTGGGGGTCGTAGTAGTCATAATAGAGCCTAGCGGCCCCGCAGCTGGACCCTTTCACACGTTCTGTAGAGGGCCCCCTTCTTACTGTCTTGTGAGACCTCAAGTGAGACCTTTGTGACCCTGGTATCTATGCCTTCGGTCCTTACAACACTGCAATACGTGTTAATGTGTGACACAATGTGCATTCCTCATTGAGCCATTCATTTAGACTTGAACCCCAATGCACTTGTATTGTAGCTGCCAACACACAGGCAGCAAAGCTCACAGCATAGTGTGCATGGTGGCGCTTATATCGCCTTTCCCTGATTTATCCGTCACCCTAATAACAGGCTCACGATGAACTTTTTGAGTAAAACCTTTCCATTTTAATTGGATACCTTATTTTAGAAACTGTGATGTCATCACCGGGTCTCTACGCTTCTCTATGCAAGAAAGGCAGATTGTGGCTGGTGGGAGGGGCCTCAGGAGCCCCCAGGTCTGAGGCAACCAGCAGGAGCAGTAATGCAAATATTAAAATGCCTTAAAGGGGAGATGTATTTGCATGCAGACTGTCCTGGTCATGTCCACAAGTGGTGCTGAAGCCTTCAGAATTGAAATCCAGCTAATGAAAGGGGGCAGGCCGGGGAGGAAGGAGCTGGATGATGCCCTCCCGCCCCAGCCAGGATTGAGACGGGCTCTATCTGCCTTGCTGCACCTTCTAATGCACATTGTGAGAAGCTCACAGTGTGCGGTGAAATCAGAGGAAGCCATTTCAGTCCAGGAGAGGAAGCGCTACAACTGTGCAAGACTGAAGGGGAGACCAGACTTCAGATTTAATATCGAACGCCTCGGCTTTTATAGAAAAAAAAAGGTATCTAACCAGGCTCTCAAAATACGGACAGCTAAAACATTTGGATTTGGCACGCCGCTGTCCGCCCGGGCTCGCCGCTCCTCGCGCGCCTCAGAATTTTAAAGTGAAATGATAAAATGTGAGACAGTTGCAATTAATTTTACAATTTCCAGAGGAGAGCGGGACGCACCCCCTCCATGTCTCTCCCGCGTTCCTCTAATCAATGAGAGGCACAGGACTGACCCGCACTGCGATCGCCGCCCGGAAAGTGTCAGCAATCGCCCATCACGCTGCCGCAGCAAGGCCAAAGCTAGTAATTTAGTAATAAGCGGGTGACAGTCAGCGAATTGTTAACCGCGCTCGTACCGCGCCGACAATCGCTGCCCGCGATCGCGTGATGGGAATGTGCGGATTTGAAGCAGCTTATTATTCTGCAATCTAGACTGCCAGGGGTTGTCTGCAACAGCTTCCATACTTCTCAGAGATCATTTTGTGAAATGAAAAAAAAAAAAAATGGAAATAAAAAATATGTACATAGGTTTTATTTGCATATTTTCTATGTATATATTTGATATTGTATAGTTTATATTTTATTTTATATTGTATATTCACAAAAAATATATACACATATTGTTTAGTTGTATATTTTCTATGTTTATATTTTATATTTTAAAGTGCTGCGTAAACTGTTGGCGCTATATAAATCGCATTTAATAATAATAATAATAATATTTTATATTCACAAAAAAATACACATTTTTTTATGTGTCTATTTTCTATGTGTATATTTTATATTGTATATTTTATTTTATATTTTATATTCCCACAAAAAAGTATACACATATTTTTTATTTGTATATTTTCTATGTATAGATTTTATATTGTATACTTTATATTCTTATATTGTATGGTATATTCACCAAAAATATATATACACATGTTTTTTATTTGTATATTTTATATTGTATATTTTATTTTATATTTCCAAAAAAAGTATACACATTCTTTATTTTTATATTTTCTATGTATAGATTTTATATTGAATATATTATATATTTTTTTTTTTATATTTTATATTCACAAAAAATATATACATATATTTCTTATGTGTATATTTTCTATGTATAGATTTTATATTGTATATTTTATTTTATATTTCCAAAAAAAAGTATACACTTTTTTTATTTGTATATTTTCTATGTATATATTTTCTATTGAATATTTTATATTTGATTTTAAATTTTATATTCACAAAAAAATATATACACACATAGTTCTTATTTGTAAATTTTCTATGTATAGATTTTATATTGTATATTTTATATTTAATGTTATATTTTATTTAAAAATGTATACACATTTTTTATTTGTATATTTTCTATGTATATATTTTCTATTGGATATGTTATATTTTATTTTATATTTTATATTCACAAAAAATATATACACATATTTCTTATTTGTATATTTTCTATGTTTAGATTTTATATTGTATATTTTATTTTATATTTCCAAAAAAAAAGTATACACATTTTTTATGTGTATATTTTCTATGTATATATTCTCTATTTAATATTTAATATTTTATTTTATATTCACAAAAAATATATATACACATATTTTTTATTTGTATATTTTCTATGGATAGATGTTATATTGTATATTTTATATTTTATGTTATATTTTATTTAAAAAAGTATACACCTTTTTTATTTGTATATTTTCTATGTATATGTTTTCTATTGGGTATTTTATATTTTATTTCATATTTTATATTCACAAAAAAATATATACAATATTTCTTATTTGTATATTTTCTATGTATAGATTTTATATTGTATATTTTATATTTTATGTTATATTTAAAAAAAAAAAAGTATACACATTTTTTATTTGTATATTTTCTATGTATATATATTCTATTGAATATTTTATATTTTATTTAATATTTTATATTCACAAAAAAATATATATACACATATTTTTTATTTGTATATTTTTTATGTATAGATGTTATATTGTATATTTTATATTTTATGTTATATTTTATTTAAAAAAGTATACACATTTTTTATTTGTATATTTTTTATGTATATGTTTTCTATTGGGTATTTTATATTTTATTTTATATTTTATATTCACAAAAAAATATACAAATATTTCTTATTTGTATATTTTCTATGTATAGATTTTATATTGTATATTTTATTTTATATTCACAAAAGAAATATACAGTATACACATATTTTTTATTTGTATATTTTCTATGTATAGATTTTATATTGTATACTGTAAAAAAAAGAAATACCTTGTTATAAATGTTGGCACTTCTCCTAAAATTCTCTCCCTCTCTATATATATATATATATATTTTGTGAACGGATCAAAATCAAATGTTCTCTGGCTAAATTCCCTGCAGACTGAAGGTGTGAATCGGGAAAATACTGCATTATGGCCACTATATACTTTTTTTTTTATGATTATCAGCACCATCTGGTGGTCATAATGCCATATTTTTCCCATTCACACAATCGATCTGCAGAGAAAAAAAGCCTGAGGACATTCAATTTTGCCATCCATTAAAACTGCATGTAAATTCATTCAGAGCAAATAGGGAAAAATCGAATGTTCTCAGTCTATACTAGCTGTTCTAATATGTGAATGTGGAAAATACTGCATTATGGCCACTAGATGGAGCGGAGGAGCAAACTTATTTTCTATTATTCTCAACGCCATCTAGTGGCCATAATGTCTTATTTCCTGCATTCTATCATTCTTTTGGGCCAGAACCATTGGAAACCCACCATCTCCTCACCCTAGGTATAACTGCTCAAATAGCGGAACAAACCGCATCCTAGATTTTTAACCACACTCGATATTGATGAATGATCCACAAGCAGGATACCAACGTGTTTCGCCCCGAACAGGCTTCTTCAGGGGAATAAAGGGGCTTGTGTTCTGTTAATTCTCATGGAATCCAAAAATCCATCTGCCCACGGCAACCGGGGGGGGGGGGGGTGGGCGGTTCAAGCTTGTGGTGGAGACAGTCCTGATCACCTCGACATTCACCACTCAAGGGAACAACCTGATAATTGGCATCAATTTGATTGAGGGTCCACCATGGACAGCGCATGAAGATGATGGTTCACCTTGTAAAGTTCCCGTAATTTCTCCTCTGTGTCATCACCAAAACAAATGTACTGGAGAGTTCATTGTGCACACTTAGCACATCACTCCTATTGGTTGATGCACTTAGCACCTCACTTTCATTGGTTGGCACAATTAGTACATCACTTTTATTGGTTAATATATGTAGCACATCATTCTTACTGGTTGGCACACCGGGGCATCGTTTTTTTTTTGGTTAGCGCACTTATCACGTCACTCTTATAGATTGTCTCATTTAGCACATTGCTCCCATTGGCTAGAACACATAGCACATCTCTATAATTGGTTGGCACACATAGCACATCACTCATTGGTTGGGGCACTTATTACATCACTCTTATTGGTTGGGGCACTTATTACATCACTCTTATTGGTTGGGACACTTATTACATCACTCTTATTGGTTGGGACATTCTGCTCATTACTCTTATTGGTTGGGACACATATTACATCACTCTTATTGGTTGGGCATTTAGCTCATCACTCTTATTGGTTGGGGCACTTATTACATCACTCTTATTGGTTGGGACACTTAGCTCATCAATATTATTGGTTGGGGTACTTATTACATCACTCTTATTGGTTGGGGCACTTATTACATCACTCTTATTGGTTGGGACACTTAGCTCATCAATATTATTGGTTGGGGCACTTATTACATCACTCTTATTGGTTGGGACATTCTGCTCATTACTCTTATTGGTCGGGGCACTTATTACATCACTCTTATTGGTTGGGCATTTAGCTCATCACTCTTATTGGTTGGGACACGTATTACATCACCCTTATTGGTTGGGACACATATTACATCACTCTTATTGGTTGGGACACTTAGCTCATCACAATTATTGGTTGGGACACTTATTACATCACTCTTATGCCCCGTACACACGGTCGGATTTTCCGACGGAAAATGTGTGATAGGACCTTGTTGTCGGAAATTCCGACCGTGTGTGGGCTCCATCACACATTTTCCATCGGAATTTCCAACACACAAAGTTTGAGAGTTTGCTATAAAATTTTCCGACAACAAAATCCGTTGTCGGAATTTCCGATCGTGTGTACACAAATCCGACGCACAAAGTGCCACGCATGCTCAGAATAAATAAAGAGATTAAAGCTATTGGCTACTGCCCCGTTTATAGTCCAGACGTAGGTGTTTTACGTCACCGCGTTCAGAACGATCGGATTTTCTGACAATTTCTTATTGGTTGGGACACTTATTACATCACTCTTATTGGTTGGGGTACTTATTACATCACTCTTATTGGTTGGGGCACTTATTACATCACTGTTATTGGTTGGGACATTTAGCTCAACACTCTTATTGGTTGGGGCACTTATTAAATCACTCTTATTGATTGGGGCACTTATTACATCACTCCTATTGGTTGGGGCATTTAGCTCATCACTCTTATTGGTTGGGGCACTTATTACATCACTCTTATTGGTTGGGGCACTTATTACATCACTCTTATTGGTTGGGACACTTATTACATCACTCTTATTGGTTGGGGCACTTATTACATCACTCCTTTTGGTTGGGACACTTATTAAATCACTCTTATTGGTTGGGGCATTTAGCTCATCACTCTTATTGGTTGGGGTACTTATTACATCACTCTTATTGATTGGGGCACCTATTACATCACTCCTATTGGTTGGGGCACTTATTAAATCACTCTTATTGGTTGGGGCATTTAGCTCATCACTCTTATTGGTTGGGACACTTATTACATCACTCTTATTGGTTGGGACACTTAGCTCCTCAATCTTATTGGTTGGGACACGTATTAAATCACTCTTATTGATTGGGGCACTTATTACATCACTCCTATTGGTTGGGGCACTTATTACATCACTCTTATTGGTTGGGGCACTTATTACATCACTCTTATTGGTTGGGACACTTATTACATCACTCTTATTGGTTGGGGCACTTATTACATCACTCCTTTTGGTTGGGACACTTATTAAATCACTCTTATTGGTTGGGGCATTTAGCTCATCACTCTTATTGGTTGGGGTACTTATTACATCACTCTTATTGATTGGGGCACTTATTACATCACTCCTATTGGTTGGGGCACTTATTAAATCACTCTTATTGGTTGGGGCATTTAGCTCATCACTCTTATTGGTTGGGACACTTATTACATCACTCTTATTGGTTGGGACACTTAGCTCCTCAATCTTATTGGTTGGGACACTTAGCTCCTCAATCTTATTGGTTGGGACACGTATTACATCACTCTTATTGATTGGGACATATATTACATCACTCTTATTGGTTAGCTCATTAAGCACATTGCTCCTGGCCTTACTTAAAGTCGCCTCCCTGTGATAAATGAGTGTGCTGAGTGCTGAGTGCTGTGCAATATTGTAATGAAAGCTAAAAACATTTTTTCTTTACTTATTTATTTTTGGAGGGCTAATGGCATGCGGCCATAAAACAAGCGGCACGTCTGCATTCTGCATGCAGCGATCGGGCTGGAAGAGATTTGTTTTACAAATTTGCACATTATACCAAAGCCTCAGTGCGGTGAGGAACACTTACTCTTTCCTGTGACGGTCATAAAATAAATGCAATTTCAATCCCCCAGCAATAAAGCATGCTAATATATGGAGCCAAGGTGGTGCCTGCACTGAGGCCTGCTGGAGGGACAGATCTGGGCGGGGGGGGGTGGGGGGGGAACCTGCAGGCAAAGAGTCCCCCAGAACGGATCACAGACAAAGACTAAAAAAGTAAAATTCCAGTTTTGTTGAGGAAAAAAAAAACTGCTTTAACCCCTTGTCAATGTGAAAGAGCCTTTACAGGTCTCGTCCCTCCCCCCAACCTCTGACTAGACAGTGAAGGGAGAAGCAGCAGACTGATGAGCTCCTCCCTCTGCTCTCTCCTCCTTTTAGCATGCTTCTTGTTAACACGCAAGCCCTGCAGCAACGGATTGGCTCTTTATACTGCTTCTCCCTCTCCCAGTCTGAGCTCTGCGAAAGGCTGATACCAAGTCAAAAACCAGGTACTAACGCTGCTTGCATTTAAAAATACACTATATTGCCAAAAGTATTGGGACACCCCTCCAAATCATTGGATCCATCCAATCACCTCCGGGGCCACAGGTGTATAAAATCGATCACCCAGGCATGCAGACTCCTCCTACAAACGTTTGTGAAAGAACGGGTCGCTCTCAGGAGCCCAGCGAATTCAAGCCGTGATAGGCTGCCGCCTGTGCAATAAGTCTATCCGTGAAATTTCCTTGCTACTAAATATTCCACGGCCAACTGTTAGTGGTCTTATAACAAAGCGGAAACAACAACAATAGACATGTGCAGAACGAAAAAAATTGTTTCGGTTTCGTTTCGATTTGTTATTTATAAAAATGTGTTTACTTAAATTCGTTTAATCTGTTCAATTTGTTTTCAGCATTCGTTTCATTTATTCGTATTCCAATTTGAATTCGGATCGATTTGAACCAGAATTCGGATCGATTCGAAACGTTTTCAAATCAATTTTGAACAGTTTCCGAATTCGAAAAGTTTTTTGAATTAGAAACGTTTTCAAATTCGAATTGTTTCTCGAATTTAAATAGTTTTCCAATTTCCAAAGAGATTAAATAAGAATAGAAAACACAAAAAGGAATAGAATAGAAGAAAAAATAGAATAGAATAGAAAAGAATATAAACAGAAAATAAAAGAAATTAATATAATAGAGTAAACAGAACAAAATAGGATATAAAATAAAAGAACAGAAAAGAATGGAATAGATTGGAAAGGAATAGAATAAAAAAAATAATATAATTAAATAGAGAGATTATAACCAGCTTCTGACATTTGAATAGAACAGTAAAGAATAGGAATAAAAAAACAATAGAATGAAATAGAATAGAAATAATATAACCATTTTCCAAAATTCAAATAGAATTAATTCAAATTTGAATAGAATAGAAAAGAATATAAAATAACACAATAGTATAGAAAAAAACATTGGGAAATGGTTATATTCTTTCTATTCTATTATATATATTTTTTTAAATTATTTTCTTTTCTTTACTATTATAGTCTAGTCTATGCTTTTTTTTCCCCATCTTTACTATTCTCTTCATTTCTTATGTATTCGAATTCAAATTTATTCTATTTGAAATTCAAATTTCAAAAGATGGTTATATGCTTTCTATGTTATTCCATTCTATTATATTTGTTTCTTTTTTAGTCTAGTCTATTCTGTTCTTTTATTTTCTGTTCTATTGTGTTCTGTTTTACTCTATTATATTCTATTCTTTTATTTTCTGCTATATTCTTTTCTATTCTATTATTTTTTTTTCTATTCTATTCCTTTATTTTCTATTTATTTTATTCTCTTTGGAAATTCGAAAACAAATCGAATTTGAAAACCCATCGAATTCGAATCGTTTTCAAATTCGATTTGTTTTCTAATTCGAATAGTTTTTGAATTTCCAAAGAGAATAAAATAAATAGAAAATAAGGGAATATAATAGGAAAAAACTCTACTCTATTATATTCTATTCTTTTATTTTCTGCTATATTCTTTTCTATTCTATTATTTTTTTTTCTAATCTATTCCTTTGTTTTCTATTTATTTTATTCTCTTTGGAAATTCAAAAACAAATCGAATTTGAAAACCAATCGAATTCAAATTGTTTTCAAATTCGATTTGTTTTCTAATTCGAATAGTTTTTGAATTTCCAAAGAGAATAACATAAATAGAAAATAAAGGAATATAATAGGAAAAAAATAATAGAATAGAAAGGAATATAAACAGAAAATAAAATAATATAATATAATAGGGTAAAACAGAACAAAATAGAACAGAAAATAAAAGAACAGAATAGACTAGAATATAATAGAAACAAATATTATAGAATAAAATAACATAGAAAGCATATAACCATCTTCTAAAATTCGAATTTCAAATGGAATAAATTTGAATTCGAATACAAAAGAAAAGAATAGAATAGTAAAGAATGGGGGGAAAAAAGCATAGACTAGACTATAATAGTAAAGAAAAGAAAATATTAAATAATAAGTAAAGTAAATAAGTAAAATAGAACAGAATACAACATAAAATTTCATCCAATTTTTTTTTTCCGTTATTTCGGATTTGTTTAAAATCGGTACTATTGTAATGTATCCGAATGTATCCGGATTTCCGAAAGACTAAAATTCGTCTGAATTTCAATTTGCAACGAGACGAAACGCACATGTCTACAACTCAGCCAAGAAGTGGTAGGCCACGCAAAATGGGTCAATAGCTACAGACCTCAAAACTTCATGTGGCCTTCAGATTAGCACAACAACATAGGGTTGCCACCTCATCCCTTTAAACCTGAACACATATGACTCACACAGGTTCTGAGGCTAATTAAGGTGGTATTTAAACTCACTTGGTGCCTTATCTGCATTAACCTAGCCACGGAACCTGTATAATTCATATGTGTTTGGGTTTAAAGGGATGAGGCAGCAACCCTACCACAACAGTGCGTAGAGAGCTTCATGGAATGGGTTTCTATGGCCGAACAGCTGCATCCAAGCCTTACATCACCAAGTGCAATGCAACGTGTCGGATGCAGTGGTGTAAAGCACGCCACCATTGGACTCTAGAGCAGTGGAGACATGTTCTCCGGAGTGATGAATCACGTTTCTTTGTCTGGCAGTCCGATAGACTTATCTGGGTTTGGCGGTTGTCAGGAGAACAGTACTTGCCTGACTGCATTGTGCCAAATGTTAAGTTTGGTGGAGGGGGGTTGAAGGTGAATGAGAAAATCCGGACAGCCGCACTCCAGGAAGATGTAGTTCAAAAATTATTTATTGTAATAGATTCTTGAGCATACAGTATACAAAACAGAGAGTACAGGCAATTAGCTTGGTGGAGGGGGGATTATGGTGTGGGGTTGTATTTCAGGGGTTGGGTTTGGCCCCTTAGTTCCAGTGAAGGGAACTCTTAAGGTGTCAGCATACCAAGACATTTTGGGCAATTTCATGCTCCCAACTTTGTGGGAACAGTTTGGGGACAGCCCCTTCCTGTTCCAACATGACTGGGCACCAGTGCACAAAGCAAGGTCCATAAAGACATGGATGAGCGAGTTTGGGGTGGAGGAACTTGACTGGCCTGCATAGGGTTCAATATTGAGTTGGCCCACTTTTTTGCAGGTATAACAGCTTCAACTCTTCTGGGAAGGCTGTCCGCAAGGTTTAGGAGTGTGTCTATGGGAATGTTTGACCATTCTTCCAGAAACGCATTTGTCAGGTCAGGCACTGATGTTGGATGAGAAGGCCTGGCTCGCAGTCTCCACTCTAATTCATCCGAAAGGTGTTCTATCGGGTTGAGGCCAGGCCAGTCAAGTTCCTCCACCCCAAACTTGCTCATCCATGTCTTTATGGACCTTGCTTTGTGCACTGGTCCAGTCAAGTTGAAACAGGAAAGGGCCACCCCCCCAAGCCGTTCCCAAAATGTCTTGGTATGCTGATGCCTTGAGAGTTCCCTTCACTGGAACTAAGGGGCAAGCCCACACCGTAATCCCCCCTCCACCAAATGATTTGGAGGGGTGGCCCAAAACTTTTGGCAATATATTGTGAATGAGCAAGTTTGGGGTGGAGGAACTTGGCTGTCTTGACCTCAACCCCATAGAACACATTTAGGATGAATTATGCCGCGTACACACGAGCGGACTTTACGGCAGACTTTGCCCGGCGGACGGGCAAAGTCCGCCGTCTGTATGCTAGTTCGACGGACAAAAAGCCACGCTAGGGCAGCTATTGGCTACTGGCTATGAACTTCCTGGTTTTAGTCCGGTCCTACGTCATCACGTACGAATTCGACGGACTTTGGTGGATTGTGTGTAGGCAAGCCCGTTCATTCAGAAAGTCCGTCATAAAGTACGTCGAAAATTCCGCCGGGCAAAGTCTGCAGTAAAGTCCGCTCGTGTGTACGCGGCATAAGAGCGGAGACTGTGAGCCAGGCCTTCTTGTCCAACATCAGTGCTTGACCTCACAAATGCTCTTCTGGAAGAATGATCAAACATTCCCATAGACACACTCCTAAACCTTGTGGACAGCCTTCTCAGAAGAGTTGAAGCTGTTATAGCTACAAAGGGTGGGCCAACGCAATATTGAACCCTGTGCAGGCCAGTCATGTTCCTCCACCCCAAACTCGCTCATCCATGTCTTTATGAACCTTGCTTTGTGCACTGGTCCTACGGACTAGGACTGGGATGCCATTAAAGTTCATGTGCGTGTAAAGACAGGTGTCCCAATACTTTTGGCAATCTAGTGTACATTTAATGAAGTATTCATGAATACAAAGCTGCACCTATAGTCTAAATCCTGCACTGGACGCCTGCCTCACCGTGACCATACAATGTGTTGATAGGTCGGCGTGCTTTCTATCATCGCCGCTCACAGTGCGGTTAAACTGCCAATTCTTATATATTCTTTCAAATGTTTCCTAAACGACTCGCTGCCCCCGTCACCCGCCTGCGTTCAGCAATCATTCCGCCGCACTTATCGCGGGCAAACCCGTGTCCAGCTCCTTGCTCTGTTCCTGACCTATTCAACGCGGACCTCACACTGGTTCCCTCAACACAACCGCCTCTTTACATTTAGGAAAATGACTTTTCCGCAAAGCCAAAGCCTTTTCACCGCCTTAATGAACCAACTTATCTCCTCACGGCTCCTTTGTCGGACCGGGACCTGAATTACGACTTTGGCGGATGTTAAGTTGAAGGGAAGGTGGGGAGCTTGTGTTCCAGATCCTGCCGCCATGGGCTAACAGAAGAGGAAAAACTGACTGTGGACTTCCAGACTCCGCATGCGTGTTGTGCATGGATTGTCTGCTGGAGAAGGTTATTCTACCATTGTTACACCTCCGAATAAAGCTTCCCTGGATGATCGGATAGTGCAGAGGTCACCATTTCTGCTATACAGTGTCCCGGGGTTCACACTCTGGCAGCAATATTTCTTCAAGATCTTAAGGCCTCGTGCACACCGGAGAAAATCAGCTTTATAAACTCTCATAGGCTGCATTTTTTTCAAAGCAGTTTAGGCGAGTTTGTATTTATTTATTTTGTTGGCCAAAATTTGTATTTATTCTGGCCAGTGAAATAAATAAACGCTGAAGATCTAAATCCGCCTGGCGTTAAGGCACATTTAACAGCATTTACATTCATTTCAACACTTGCCGACCGCCCTATAGCACGATCACACATATACACTACATTGTCAAAAGTATTGGGACGCCTGCCTTTACACACACATGAACTTTAATGGCATCCCGATCTTAGTCTGTAGGGTTCAATATTGCGTTGGACCACCCTTTGCAGCTAAAACAGCTTCCACTCTTCTGGGAAGGCTGTCCACAAGGTTTAGGAGTGTGTCTATGGGAATGTTTGACCATTCTTCCAAAAGCGCATTTGTGAGGTCAGGCACTGATGTGGACAAGAAGGCCTGGCTCGCAGTCTCCGCTCTAATTCATCCCAAAGGTGTTCTATCGGGTTGAGGTCAGGACTCCATGCAGGCAAGTTCCTCCACCCCAAACTCACTCATCCATGTCTTTATGGACCTTGCTTTGTGCACTGGTGCGCAGTCATGTAGGAACTGGAAGGGGCCATCCCCAAACTGTTCCCACAAAGTTAGGAGCATGAAATTGTCCAAAATGTCTTGGTATGCTGATGCCTTAAGAGTTCCTTTCACTGGAACTAAGGGGCCAAGCCCAACCCCTGATAAAAAAACACCACACCATAATCCGCCCTCCACCAAATTATTTGGACCAGTGCACAAAGTAAGGTCCATAAAGACATGGATGAGCGAGTTTGGGGTGGATGAACTTGACTGTCCTGACCTCAACCCGATAGATCTTTAATGGCCAATGCTAGGATTGGCTGTTCATTATTGGGTTTCTAGATACATAGATAAATAGATAGAATTGGTAAGGCCCACCTATGAATTTTCTGTTCATTTTAGGGACTGGTTCAGACAGTTGGTTGATGGTTTCCCTGTTTCTAGATGTATGAATAGATAGATAGATAGATAGATAGATAGATAGATAGATAGATAGATAGATAGATAGATAGATAGATAGATAGATAGATAGATAGATAGATAGATAGATAGACAGATAGATGGAATGGCCAATGCTTGGATTGGCTGTTCATTTTTGGGTCTCCCACCATAGCTGGGGTAAATATTGCTCTCACTGACACCAATGATAGGTAACACTACAAGCCAAATGCCACTCGAGTCACCCACTTAATTGTCTACCATGTCTACTCTCTAACGTCATATACTGCATATATATATATATAGTGTTAATAAGACTACCCTTCCACTTTAACAAGCCATCAGTAGAAATCCCATCTGTCCTGCAGGCCCGGGATATTAATACGGACGCCCACTGTTTAAACATATTTGATTTCTCTGAGTCTATTGAGCATCCCAGATGTCTCCACAGCTTGTTACCACCAAGACTAGTCTCCCCCACCACCACCACTCCCGAAATAAGACAATTATATTTTATCTCATTAACCTTCATGCATTTTGACTGTAACAGAGACGCGTCGTTCCCACCCGGCTAATCAGAGAGCTCCAGACAGCCACATTTGACAACGGAAAACGTAGACGGCGCGGATTACTTTTTATTAACATTTGGTCCTGACAGCGCCGGGGAAAAACCTGCAAATGGAAGACTCTGTAATTCCCTGCAAATTAAAAAATCGGATGGATCGCATTGATTTACATTTTAAGGACGAAACAATGTATAATTTACCGCTTCAAATGCATCCTCTGTGAAGGGCTTGATGGAAGGCACTTAATTGTATTTTGTGGAACGGCGGCGGGTATCGGGGGAAAGGTTATAAAAGCGGAATTTCACAAAATGAAAATCATCTATACATTTAGCAAATGTGCTCTTTTTTTTTTTCCCAGCTCACGTCTCGTCCCGGTGACACCATGCTGTGATAAGGTGTCAGCGGGACAGGAAGTGAGGGGAAATATATCTATGGGGCAGAGACAGCTTACTACAGGTTCTCGGTCAACACAGTTCTCGACCCCCAACCTGGACTTCACAAGCTAGGGCATGGAGTCAGGTGCGTAGTACAAGGGATCCTCCCTTGCATTTCCTTTAAGCACTCTTTCACGACATAGTTTACTTCCCATACGTGATTCGAGTTGCTCCTGAGGCGTTAGTAACTGTCACATACTTCTGTGCACTTCACTCTATTTTCGAAGCGAGATCCTTCACCACGTGGACAAGGTCGCTCAACGTCAAGCTTGCTGGCAGTGCAAGAGTTAGAAGGCCGAACATACCTCAATAAGCTACAGGTCGCAACATTCCTACTTAGAATACCACACTGCAGCTCCCCGCCCCAGTACGCCCTGGGGGGCTCTGGTTCACAGGTTTGTGCCAAGCACAGACGGGCACCCGAGCTATCTAAATTTCCACTCAACAGCGCTCATACGCAGACCGGCTTCTTCACCACTGCTGTCGTTACTTTTCCTGTCCTTCCCATTTGTCTCCCTTTTTCCCATATTTACCTACCTAACGCATCTGTCCCCTCCTACTTTTGCAACTTATCTTAACATATGCACTTCCCCTCTCCTTGTCTTTTAGCCAAAGCCATGTCACAGGCCAACAGCAAAGACTTTGCCTTTGCCCCTCCGTCACCCTCTGCGGGTGCAGAAAGCGGCGGCACTTAACCCCCCCAGACCTTGGACCATCCCCAAGCTCACAGCAGAGCTGCGGCGCAGGGGTATTTCCTACCCTGCCTCAGCCACGAAAGCCAAGCTTTTAGGCTGCTATCCCCACCACCAGCGGCAGCCCGACCTGGCACCCAGGCTTCTCCGCAGTCTATATTCTCGACTCGACTATCGCTTAGCTCTAAAAAAATAGATAAAGATAAAAAAAAAGGATCGGGACTTGCAACTACACTCACTGTAAGCTCCTTCATGTTTGCCTCTCATGCCATAAAGCACATCCCAAAGTCACGGGCGGCATTAAGCAGCTAAATATATCATGACTAGGCCACATGCATGTCGGGTGGCTCGGGTTCTACCTATCCTCCCACCCGACTCCCTCTCTGGCCGCCTTCCTCGTGCACGGATGCAGCTCAGGGTTCCACACCGGCCTCATCACGGCGCCCCACACGACTGCAAGAACCTACTCTCAGCTGCCACTGATGTGTCAACCATCGGCATCTTGTTACAAACCAAACTGGACCAGAGGGTACATGATTGCCCCCTTTTCCAATCACCTTTCACCATCTGGAGAGTCAGTCCTTTTGGACTTGCAGAGGGCATGTATTCTAATGAACTTTGTTAGTGTGTGATTTGTCCGCGCCTCATTGTTCTCACATCCCAAGTTTGAACTCCCTAATACCCTCAGAAGAATTTTCCTTTAAGCATTCGTCAGTCGACCTAGCCATTCAACCATCGTTAGCATAGAAGTAGGTGCTTGGCGGTCCAAAGCAGACATCTCAGATGCTTTTAAATTACTGCCCATCGAGCCATTCCTCTAGTGATGGCATAGGGATCAAGTGGAACGGCTTATATTATTTTTTTCCACTAAATTGTCATTAGGTACTAGAGGAAAAAAAAAAAAAAAAAAACACAGCCTGTAGCTGTTCGATACTTTTGCCCAGTCCCTTTCCTAGACCCTGTCGCATCAAGCACGTTGCCAGAAGGTCATCCACTTTCTCGATGACTTCCTGCTAGTCAAAATACCTGATGAGCCCCCAATAGACATTAACAGCTAAAGAGGGGTATTTGGTGATTTATTGTGTCCATAGCAGAGAATAAAGTGGAATGCCCGGCACAGTCCATCACCTTCTTGGGTGTCACGCTCGATACACGGTCCTTGCAGGCCAGTCTGCCTCCCGACAAGTTGACCCGCATCCGGTCGGTCTTTCACACATTTACCCTTACTCAAGGGTGTACCAAGAGACAGCTACAGTCCTTGCTGGGCATGCTCGATTTCACCATGAGGATCATCCCTCAGGGGCGGTCCTTCATCTCACGCCTCTTAGTTTCCTTTTGCAAGGGCAAGATCCCGACCAAGTTCCTAGGCTAGACACAGCAGCAATAGCGGATTTGTCAATATGGGCCAAATTTCTCACGAACTGGAAAAGGCATATCAATGTTCATTCCATCGGCATCCTCTTCGTCACCTCGAGTAGCCACAGACGACGCAGCCTCTACAGGCTTTGCGGCAATTTTTGGCCATCCTTGCTTGCAGGGCCATGGCAACCAGAAATCCTCCTGATCCTCAGTAAGTCCTTCTCACTATTCGAACTCTACCCCGTTGTGGACACAGACAATCAGGCCACAGCTAATATCATAAATATTGACAGGTCCAAATCGCTAGCCATCATGTCCTTCCGGCACAGGCGGGTGCAACTATCCCTGCATTGCATCTATATCCCAGGCAAGTGCAAAGACTATCCCGCTTTACCTTTGCGTCATTCTTCTCATAGGAACCTGGAACCAACCTAAACACATCTCTTATCCCACCTTGGTCACAGCTGACACTGGATTAAAACAACACCTATGCGATGCGACCCGCCTTGTAAATGAGTCTTTATCCCGCAACACCCTGTAGGCCTATCGTACAGCCTGGAATTCCTACGGCAGGTTCCTAGCCCCAAACCCCAGGGCAGTGTCGGGAGATCTTAAACACATCCTGGCTTTCATATCATACTGCCACATGCAGCTGGCTCTATCACATAATACCATCTGACTCTACTTAGCTAGCATCCAGCATTTCGTCTCCTTACAGGACCTTACCAAGCCATCTTTGTTCTCTGCCCACGCAGTCAAAACCATCATGCGCGGTATCCACAAGCAGCAACCCCAAAACTAGCAGCAAGCTCCTACTGTACCCGGCACTAGCGCCATTTTCAGAGACATGTCTACCATCCTGTCACGTTCCCCCTTCGGGTTACTGCCCAGCCTGGTCCTCCAAGCAGCCATCTACCTGGCCTTTTATGGATTCTTATGTCCGAGCGAGTTCACCGTCACCGGCCCTGGCTGTCAGGTACTATGCAGACGCCATCTGACACGCCATCAGAATCACGTCATTCTGCACCTCGTAGTGTCCAAAAAAGGCAACAGTCCGGTCCCAGGCTAGATATCAAGCTATTCCAGACTCACAATGCCTAGTGCCCAGTGGCCATTCTAGACCAGTCGTTATCTCATCTGCCCAACATGTCGGAGTCTAGCCCATTGCTGCCTTTCCTTACCAACCCTCTGAGTGGTAGCCAGTTCACCAGACACATTAGGATCCTCTTGCTTAACTTAGGCCTTGACCCGGGCAATAATCTGGATATTCCTTGTGGATCGGAGCAGCATCAGCAGCATCACAACACGGGGTACCGAACCATGTCATCAAGAGAATGGGCAGGTGGAAATTCCGCTTGCTTTGCCCGATACATTCCGAATCCGCAAGCAGAAACGTTAGCAGCCTTAAGCAAGCTTGCCCAGTAGTACGTTATCAGCTCAAATAAATTACCTCATTAACCAAGTGTTTTGCCCCCTTCCCTTGGCATACTGTCCCGCAGACCAGGGCACACTTCAGGTCTACTTTATGTTGTTGGTCTTGTGACGTGTTTTATGTGGTTCACATCTCTCTCGGACATAGGGCTCCGACCATAAATTGGAAGGACAGTATGGTGGCCTGAATTTATGGGAGGAGCCCGTGGGGGGGGGGGTATTTAAGCAGACTACCCACACTGGTCTTTGTTGGTTCCAGTGCACAGTACCCACCCACCCATTCACCTTCTTAGGGCACTTCTCTTAAAACACTTTCTCTACAAAACCATCCACTCACTTATCTTGGGTATGCCCCCTTCTCTTGGCATACAGAACGGGGCACACTTCAGGTCTACTTTATGTGGTTAGTCTTGTGACGTGTTTATGTGGTTCACATCTCTCCCTGACATAGGGCTCCGACCATAAATGTATAATTAATTAATTTCTATATATATATATACACACACACAATCAATATTTACAGTGAATGGTTATTATAATGATGATCTCATACTTTATACTGAGACTGACAAACGTGGTATTTTCACGGAGGCTCTTTACTGTTATCAGCACTCATTCTGCTCCGGCGTACACTCGGCTCTTTCCACTTGGCTGAGTTGATGGATTTGTTTAAGCAGTGATGGACAGGCACATGGTTTTTAATGCATTTTCTTACAATGAGCTCTATCACTACCACAGCAATCAGCTAAGCATGGCGCCGTGTAAAAATGTGGAATGAACAACTGATGGAATATATCTCTCACATATACTGTATCGGATATCCACTTCTGACCTCACAAGATGAGTACGTGAAACTAAGCTCTATACTCTTTATTACGTCTTCTCTATCTTCTAGGAATTTAAACTGCTTGTCCTTTTTAAAAAAAGGGGGGAATGATAAACAAGTATTGTCCAATTCAGTATTTAACCCCTTCCAGTCCGGGCAAATTCTGACATTTCTCTCCTACATGTAAAAATCAGCAATTTTTCTCTTTTTTAGAACGCCCAAACTTTATTTTTTTTTGCAATATTGAAAGGTTAACGTTTTCTATGGGAGCAAAAAAAAAAAAGCAATTCATATGGATGATAACAAAACTCTGTCTGCCGGCTGGCCGGAGACCCAAACAGAGGCGGTGTTTTGTCAGATTAGGCGACCCGTCAAATTTTGTAACGGAAGTGACGCCCCGCAGTAGTCCGCAGTAGTCCGCAGTAAGCCTACGGTCAAACAGCAAGCAGATACCCACCGATGTCTTGCATATCACATTTATTTTTAACAGAAAACTGAGCTTATACAGCGGTACCTTGGATTACGAGCATAATTCGTTCTGGAAGCATGCTTGGAATCCAAAGCACTCGTATATCAAAGCGAGTTTCCCCATAGGAATCAATGCAAACTCAGTTTGTTCCAGTGCCACTGCTAGTGTATGCAGTACCGCATATTGCCAGAGGTGGGAGGGGGGGCGTCGGAGACACTTGGAAACACTCAGAGACGCTCAGGAACCGAGCGTCTCTGAGCATCTCTGAGTGGTCTCCGAGCATCTCTTATGCCCTGTACACGTGACCGGTTTTGCCGTCGGAATAAACTCCAAAGGTTTCTTCGACCGAACTCTGATGGAATTCCGTCTTGCCTAGACACGGCCCCACCAAAGTCCAACCGCCCAGAACGCGGTGACGTACAACACGTACGGCGGGACTAGAAAAAGGAAGTTCAATAGCCAGTAGCCAATAGCTTCCGTCTCGTACTTCAGAGCATGCGTCGTTTTTGGTCCGTCGGAACAGCATACAGACAATCGGTTTTCCCGATAGCAATTTTAGAACACGTGCCATTTCTAGGCCCGTCAGAATTTGCGAAAAAAAAAAGTCAGATGAGGCATACACACGATCGGGAATAGACGATGAAAAGCTTCCGTTGGACTTTTTCTGTCGGACATTCCGCTCGTGTGTATTCGGCATTAGTGGTCTCCGAGCATCTCTGAGTCTCTCCAGCGCCCCCCCCCAACCTATGGCCACATGCGGTACTGCAAACCCCAGAGGCTTGAATCCTGCTTGTCTTGCAAGACAGCGCTTGCAAATCGAGTCAGGATTTAAAAAAAAAAACAGCTTGTATTGCAAAACGCGCGTAAACCGCGTTACTCGCAATATGAGGTTTTACAATAAAGTAAAATTCAGTATTTAGAATTCTGTGACACTGTTTGGATGTTGAATTTTAAAAGTAGCTGCAAGCCTGCTGATCTCACACATTTGCTAAATCTGACAGAACACCGCTGCTTTTAAAATTCAACATCAAAACAGTCAGACGGATTTCTAAATACTGCATATTTCAGCATATAAGCTCAGTTTACTGGTAAAAATAAGTGTGAAATGCAAGACTCCGGTGGGTGTATAAGGATGTCCGCTTGCCGTCTTCTCGCTGTATTGTTACTGCAGCCAACTGCGGGGTGTACCAAGATGGCCGTGATGCAACGTCACTACCATTATAAAATCTGATGGGGTCACGTAATCTGACGGAACACTGGCTTTGTTCGGGTCTCTCGCCCAACTGGCGGATGTGCCGGCTGGTCGCTCGGGCCTCCCGGTGGGACAGCTTTGATCGGGTCTCGGATCTAGTAACCCGGAAGCGTAGTCATGACGTCACTTATGGTTTACAGAAGACTTAAAAGCGCCAAATTTAAAAGAAATTTAAAAGAAATTTGGGTTCTCATAGAACCCGATCCCTCTAAAAAGAGTACCTGTCATCGCCTATTTCTGTCACAAGGGATGTTTACATTCCTTGTGACAGCAATAAAAGTGATCAAAACTAAAAAAATGTAAAGGGACAGTGTAAATAAATAAAATAAATAAGAAAAAATGTTTAAAATCACCCCATCCGTCCGTGCTCGCGCGCAGAAGCAAACGCATACTTAAGTCATGCCCGCAAATGTAAACAGTGTTCAAACCTCACAGGTAAGGTATCGCCGCGATCTTTGGAGTGAGAGCAATAATTCTAGCACAAGACCTCCTCTGTAACTCTAACCTGTAGACATTTTTAAAGTGACGCCTATGGAGATTTTTAAGTACCCTAGTTTGTCACCATTCCACGAATGTGCGCAATTTTAAAGCATGACATGTTAGGTATCTATTTACTCGGCGTAACTTCATCTTTCACAGTATTAAAAAAATTGGGCTAACTTTACTGTTTTTTTTTTTTTTATTATTCATTAAAGTGTATTTCTTCAAAAAAAATTGCATTTTAAAGACCACTGTGCAAATACAGTGTGATATATATGTAGCGGTACCCCCTGAAGGAGCTGCTAAATATTGTGGTCTGTCTGTCACCCCAGCCAGCATAGGTGTGCGCAGCCTATTGCATTAGGGTGTGCACCCTTAAGCTTAAACACACATGCGTGTGCGGGTGTCTACATATATATGACCCCGTCACATTGATCTCCCTGCTGGCACAGTGAAAGAGAAGAGCATAAACACTTCTCTTATAGCAGAGCTGGTAAGAGGGAGATCTTTCCCCTGTTTCTGCTGCTACACAGTGCGATAACACTAATGTGTATGGGGTGATTAGGGTGTGCCTGGGCACACCCGGCACACCCTGTGCGCACGCCTATGCCAGCCAGGCACACTCTTGTCACCCATCCAGAGACATAAAGGCAGTCCTTGCACTTGGTTTTGTTTGTTTTGATTGAGGGAGATTAAACTTGGATAGGGATGGTGACCTGTGAGATGCCCAGGTGATCAAAACATTGGAAATTGGGACTTTATATACATCCTGTATATACATCACTCCTTTTCTCCTCCTGCACATCACTTTCATTCTTCAGAGTATCACTCCTTACTCCTCCTGCACATCGCTTCCTCTCTTTCCTTCTCCAGACCAGCTAGCACTGTAGGCCTGACACTGGCTCAGCCAGGCCTAAAGCAAATGCCCTTTGCAGGCAGGGACCGTGGGCCCCTATGGTATAGCAAAATAGAGAAAAGTCCCAGTGCTACCTGTGACTACTGCTCCCAGTACCACTTCTTCAGGCACTGCCAGCCCTCCTGGCCGCAACTGCCGTGACACCACATTCCTCCAGACTGGCTCTTCACCCATCCCAGACTTCTGCATCTCAGTCCTCTCAGGCGTTCCTCCCAGTGCTCCCGACGGTGTGAACACTCACCAGCCCTCCTGGCTGCCTCTGTGGACTCCTGGGGACTTGCCCAGCAGTGTTCTCCTGTTGTCCTCTCTTGCTCCTCCTGTGCCTCCTGTGCCTCCTGGTCAGGACACCTCTGTGGGTTTTAAGAGAGTCCCATCCGCACCCGAGCCCAGGCCCAAGGTCACCCCTTCCCCCAGACTGAGGAGCTCCCTCAAAGGCCCCGAGAGCCTAACACTCCATCTCCATTCTTCCACCCGATCAACTCCTCTCCAGCTGGGCTGACTCTGGGTATTTGAGGAGGCCTGACCCGTTGCCAATCCAAGTTGGGGATTGGTCAGGGCTCCGCAGAACACCCCAGGTGGCTCCACCTCCCCTCCAGACTCTCTTTTTAGAAAACACTTGAAGATTCTAGAAAGAAGTAGGAGGTCCTAGTGATGCCACCTGTGAGTCACCCAGCGCTGCTCTGAGCCACTCCCAACCCAGATCATAAAACACACCCAGGCTTGGCAACCACCAGGGCTTGGCCATCAGCCAAGCCTGGAAATGTACCTGTCCTGAGAGGAAAAAAAACAACAACTTTACTCTCCTAGCACACTAGAGGGTGTTACACATAAAATATTGCAACAGTTGCCATTTTATTCTCTAGGGTCTCTGCTAAAATATATAAAGATATAGATATATATCTATATATATATCTATATATATATCTATATATATATAGATATATATATATATCTCTCTCTCTCTATATATATATATATATATATATATATATATATATATATATATATATATATATATATATATATATATATGTATATAAAATGTTTGAGAGTTCTAAGTAATTTTCTAGCAAGAAATAGAGATTTTAACTTGAAAGCAACAAGTGCCAGAAAAAGGCTTAGGCATGAAGGGGTTAAACTGATTGGGGTCGTTTTACAAGGTGATCATTTACAATCACTTTAATTGCAATCAGATTTATTTTATTTTATTTTTTTTTTATTTTTATTTTTTTAACCCTCTGCAGAATTAAACGCTCTCCTAGAAATTCGCTCCAGCTGATTGATTGCCGTCCGTAGTTGAGATGGAATATCCGTCAATCCGCGGAGCTCCTTCTACTGTCCGGAGACTCGTAAAACCCAATCAAGGGAGCGTAAGATTCCGCCACAGTAACATATCCAAGTAGCAGCTGTCAGGACAAAGAGTCTGGATAAGTGTTAGCGAGCATGGGGAGCAGCAGGGGTATTAATATAAGGCAGCGGAAACAAGATATGACAGACTTGTCAAGAGCGACGGAGAGAGAGAGAGGGAAGCGGCTGCAGCTGTACAGGCCCGTGGTTGGGATTTAGAATCCTGGCTGGTGAATAGCACTTTGTCAAACAGACACCGCTAAACCTGTGTGAGCCTGTTTGATGATGATGGAAGCACTGGACTCCCTGCGCTCTTTTACAACCGCCGCCGTATTTGTACAGCAAGCTGCGAAATAAGGACATTTTCCATGTACGCCAACCGAGGGTTCGGCGCTACGGGGGAGGCAGAGGTATTAAATCCCCTGCATGGAATATTGCTGATTAAAGAGAATGTATGTTTTGCTGATATTTATTATTTAGGTGTTATTTATTATTGATGATGAGTTCTAAAAATTGCAAATGTTGCTTATTTTTTTTTTTTTTCCTTACTAATTCTATAAATAGCAATCTGGACACAAAATCTTTCAATTAAATATACAATTTGTAACCCTTTTGACGCCGGAGCTTCCTGGGCCCTTTAAGGGGTTTAAGATGAATAGAGGAATCCCCATGACTAAGCTTCGGGGGGCCGGCCGAAACGCGTTGGAGACGCGGGAGAGAGAGCAAGAGAGATCAGATTGCATAGACAGCTGAATGACTCCAGAGGGTCCCATCCCTTCCTTTCCTTCTAGCAGAGCCATTTTATGGGCTTAAGTTGACCTATGTAAAGGTAGATATAATAGATGTTGTGTTGAGCAATGGTGTAAAAAGGAAGGGAGACTTTTGGGTGCATGCAGGAGCAGTACTGGGCCAGGAAACTTCTGGTAAAAAGAATGTGTGCATCAGTATTTGTTGGGGGGAGGGGGCTGGGGGTGTAGGGTGGAGTGTTGGGTTACCTTTGGTTCCTAATTACCGTATATACTCAAGTATAAGTCGTTCCGAGTATAAGTCGAGGCCCTAATTTACCACAAAAAAAATTGGAAAAACTTATTGACCCAAGTATAAGACGAGGGTGAGAAATGCACAGCTACTGTAAGTGGAAAAGAGGGTCAACAATGCCCATTTGCAGCATCACTGTGCCCATTTGCAGCCATAGGTCCCCTGAACTTCAGACTCGGTAGTTAAGGGTTCTTAGATGCCCCCTAGCTGCAGCAAAAATTTGGGGTCTCTGAACCCAAAGGGTCCCGAAATGACATTGCTGCAGATGGACACAGTTGACCAAATTTGGGGCCCCGTATCTTGGGGCCATTTAGTGCTAAGAACCCCAAATTTGGTGTGCAAACCCACTGGAACTAGCAGCATAAAATTTCCAAAGCTGGGGTTTCTAGCACCAAGTGGCCCCGAGATACAGGGCCCCAAAAATCAGTTCAGAAAATGTCAAGCACTTTTCTGCAGCAGAGAATGTCATTTTCCGAACCAGTTTGGGGCCCCGTATCTCAGGGCCACTTGGTGCTCGGAACACCAGCTTTGGATATGCTATGATACTACTTCCAGTGGGTTTGCACACCAAATTTGGGGTTCCTAGCACAAAGTGGCCCTGGGATATGGGGCCCCAAAATCGGTTCAGAAAATGTCAAGCACTTTTCTGCAGCAGAGAATGACATTTTCCGAACCAAATTTGGGGCCCCGTATCTCTGGGCCACTTGGTGCTAGGAACTTCAGCTTTGGATATGTTATGGTACCATTTCCACTGGGTTTGCACACCAAATCTGGGGTTCCTAGCATTAAGTGGGACTGAGATACAGGGCCCCAAAGTCGGTTCGGAAAATGAAATTTTTTGCTGCAGAAAAGTGCTTGACTCGAGTATAAGTCGAGGGGGGCACTTTCAGCACAAAAAAAGTGCTGAAAAATTCGACTTATACTCGAGTATATACGGTATTCAATTCTGTGAGTGGAGACAATGTGACTCCAATAATTTCTAGAATCTATCTCATCCCACACTGATCTGAGGAACGACGTGATGGGAACCTCTTTACCTACATAATATAATACCTTGTATCCCACTAGGTGCACACTATACGATTTGACTATTGATACCTAGTTCTGATTACATAGGAACTAAGGACTATCTTGGAAAACGAGGAGGACCGTTCTATGGCATTATATGGGTGACAATGACAATGTGTAGGAGGACCATTCAATGTCTTTTCCATTTTGATGTTTTTGACTATTAACCGTGACTGTTCTTGCTGTCAGGGCTGGGCTCAGCCCTTTATTCTGTGAGCTGGCCGCTCAGCTGTCGGCTAATTGCCATCTCCTATCTCTCCACAGTGACTCAGCTGTTGATGATATCCTGCTCGTCAGTCCTGCCTACTTAAGCCGTCCAGTCCAGAGGTTCTCTGCCTTCGCCTTGGTCAAACATCACAGAAACTATCTCCTGCGATCCTGTTCAAGACTTGCTTTTCTCACATCCCTTCTGGCTCCAGATCCTGCTTGCTGTTCCACTACATTGACTCCTGACTTCTGGCTTGGCTGACTATCTGTTCCGGTTACTGAACTTTGGCTATGTTTTGACTACGTTTGTTCGTTTTAATTTTATTATTAAACAAGTGTGATCTAACTGTACTTCTGTCTCGGCCTGATTTCATGGTTTCTGACACTTGCTGATACTTTTCTCCTGCGAAACGCAAACTGCGTCGACATTACAGCAACTCACTGTGCTCCACCATAGGGGAGCCACCAAGAACCTGTATTCAAGGAGTACTAGATAGTTTTGGTTATGTTTTATGTGCAGCTTTTGTGTGTTTTGTATGTTTTTTTGATATGTATGCAATTTTTTATTATATTTTTTGATACTTTTCATAAAAATTGGGTACTGTTATAGTCCTTATATTTAGTTTTGTTAGGGTCCATATTTTGTATATCATTGATTAGGATGAGGTACCAGACCTTTATGGTCTACTAAATGAGGGTCTCTCATTGAGGCCTTCCTCCCAATTTCCTTTTTTCACAATTAATTTACAGTCTTAAAGCTGATCAAAACTAAGCTTTCAATTAAATATACAATTCTTAACCCTTTGACGTCGGAGCTTCCCAGCCCTTTAAGGGGTTTTGGTTAGAGTAATCATGACTAAGCTCCAGGGGGCGTGACGAAACGCGTTGGTGATGTGACCTGGCGGGAGCTCAGGCTGAGGTTGTCTCTTCTACCATTACACTACGTGCATGGATGTGTGGCACCGGGGATTCCTTCCCTCCTCTCTCTAGTGGTTACAGGAGCTGGGACATGCTCCACTCCCTCGCCGGAACTTCTGCAGCAGCGGACCTATGCACCTTCTACACCCCTCCCCAAATCATTATACGAGCCTGAGCGGCACAACCAATCATCCGTGGGTCACAATAAGGGGTTTTAGATGCCGGGAGGCAGGGCGTTTTTATGGTCATGTGACCATCGTGATTGGCTGTCACAGTGGTCACATGATCGGGTTGGTCATGTTCATGATGGAAGCACTGGACTCTCTGTGCTCTTTTACAACTGCCGCCGTATTTGTACAGCAAACTGCGAAAAAAGGAATTTTCCATGTACACCGACTGAGGCATTGGTGCTGATTAAAGAGAATGTATGTTTTGCTGGTATCTATTATTTAGGTGTTATTTATTATGGATGATCAGTTCTAAAAATGGCAAATACTTCTTTTTTTTTCCTTACTAATTCTATAAATAACAATCAATAAAGTTCAACTCTGGACGCAAAAGCTTTCAATTAAATGTATAGTCCTTAGCCCTTTGGCGCCGGAGGTCCTTTAAGGACACTCTCGGCACAGCTGTTTTTGCAATATTGCACGCGTGACCCGGTGCGCTGTTGTTAAACACAGTTATTTAGATAGGAGTTATTATATCTTTCTGTTTATGTAATTGATAGTGAAAATGAATAATGATTATAGCATTCTTAATTGATTTTAAGATAGAACAGATGGATATTTCTTTCCTTTACCATTATTACTCCTTGCAATTTTTTAATGTGTGCTTAGGCCTGCTTCTCTGGAACTGGGAGGTTTGCTGGCTCAATTTCCTGTGGGTGGACCGCATAGGTCATACAGTATATACTCCCCCCCTCTTCCTGTCCGTAAGAGCGCAATTAACGCCGCAGCCACCACCCCCAGTTGTCCTATATATATATTATATATATATATATATATATATATATATATATTATATATAATATATATATATATATATATATATATATATATATATATATATATATACAGTGCGATGCCGTGCACTGACCACTTCCCTGGTGACATTAATGACAAAACGTTTGGGAGAAGTCATATAAATATATAAAGACAGCACAATGCCGTGCGCTGATCACGTCCCCGACGACATTATTAATGACGAAACGCGTAGGGTGAAGTCAAGATGTGTGGCATCATCGCTTCCCGGGACATGGTGGCCATTTTGTTGGTTGTTTGTTTTCTTTATATTGATGCCTGCATTGACTTTTTATCAAGTGAGTGTATTACTTTTTATACAATACATTTTACTGGACATACTACACTAGGATATGCCCCTTTTACCCCTACCTACCCTAATGGGAGTATCAAGGATATCATGGACAGTGGAGGAATGTCTATTTAGGAGGAGCCGGGGGATATAACTTCAGTGACACCATCCTAGGATTATTGTGAACAGGCTTGTTTGACCTTGCTTGGTGGGGGGGGGTCCACATTGAGTGGTAAGAGTCAGTGTGAACGGGTGATGGTGACGGTTCCTTTCTGGTCACTCCTTCCCTTTATCAATATTGATTGCTATTTTCCATTTCCCAGGATTTCCCGGGATTGGGAATGCCTTATAGGGACTAATGTATGATATTAAAATGGACTTTATGTGATTATTTGGTCCAAGTGCTGCACCTACGTTATAATATTGCAGGCAAATATGCGGCTGGTTAGCCACAGAGAAGCCGCATATTTGCGTGCTGTCGGCGTCTAGAGGTTAAAGTGGTGGTAAACTATTATATATACCAAAGAAAGGACTGGCCTCAGGTGGTACACAGAGATAAAACAAATCCTCCTAAGTTGTACCTGTTTATCTGCAGCCCTCTCTTCAATACAGCCATTCAAAGTGTAAAATGTGTGCAACTTGTCTGAGCTTTCAGAAAGCAGAGGGAGGAAAGCTGAAGTCACACTCTGCAGAGCTTAGTAATAGCTGAATGAAGGGAAGAGACACACTCCCCTTCACACAGCACACAGGGACAGAGCTGAGTCTATCAATCACAGGCTGTGTGCTGGAGCTCCCTCCCCTGTCACCTTTTCATCTCTTGGTGTCGTGAAAACCTGTCAGAAGTGACTCATGCAGATAGCAGAGGCAGCAGCCAGAAATACACTCAGTGCTCTGAATTGAGACAAGTACACACTATACAGGGATATGCTTTGTTCATATTTCATGTCTGAGGTTTACAAACACTTTAATGGTCACAAAAGAATATAAATCCACTTTGTGTGCAGAACATGCCTCTGCAAACCCTGATATTACCTTGTAAATGTAGCAGTTACATCAATACTGTACTAAGTACAAAACCTGTGCAGAGAGCAGGACTGTGGGAGGGTTCCAGAAGGCTCCACCCACTACATACAAGTACAGGAGGGGGCGTAAACAAGACCAGTCCCCCTGCACAAGAAGAGAGAGCAGCAGTGAGCAGTCTTTATTACAGGAAGTCTCACACTGGATTACTGCAAAGATCTGGAAGAAATACACAAAACACACAGAGATTCAAGAAGAGTACACAAACTTATTTAGACAGCAATTTAACCACTTGCTGACCACCCTATAGCACTATATATATATATATATATATATGTGATTGTGCACCTGTGCCTGCAGGGGGTGCCCTGCTTCTGCTATATTTATATCAGAAGCTGATCTGTGGGTACCGGGCACTCAATGTCCGCCGCCACCCACCGATCATCAGGCAGGGACTCAGAACGGATGTAAACAATGTAAACAAGGCAGAGTTCCGTTTTGACGGGGAAGGATTCTTGCGTTACTGCAAAGCAGGGACTAAAATTAATCTCTTCCCCTAGTAAAAGCAGCATACAGTGTACACAAAAACACTGGCTAGGCACACAGTTAACCCTTTGAGCGTCCCTGATGGTAACCCCTTCCCAGCCAGTGTCATTAGTCTAGTGACAGTGCATATTTTTAGCACTGATCACTGTATTAGTGTCACTGGTCCCCAAAAAGTGTCAGTGCGAAAATGTCAACCCCAATATTGCAGCCCTGCGATATGTCGCTGATCGCTGCCATTACTAGTATAAAAAAAAATAAAATAAATCCAAATTCCTGTATATATCCCATAGTTTGTAGACGCTATAACCTTTGCATAAACCAATCAATTTCCGCCTATTGGGATTGTTGTTTTACCAAAAGCAGAATACACATTGGCCTACATTGATGAAGAATTTAAATTTTTTTTTTTTTACATTTTTTTAATTGGATGTGTTTTATAGCAGAAAGTTTTTTTTCAAAATTGTTAGCCAAAAAATCAAAAACTCAGAGGTGATCAAATACCACCAAAAAAAAAGCTCTATTTGTGTGGAAAAAAAAAAATGACACAAATTTTATTTATGTACAACATTGCATGACGGCGCAATTGTCAGTTTAACCACTTCCCGCCCGGCCTATAGAAGATTGACGGCCGGGCGGTGGTTCCGTTATCCTGACTGGGCGTCATATGACGACCAGCGGAATAACATGCCGCCACGCGCCCGCGGGGGGCGCGCATTGCGCCGATCGGTGGAGCGGTGTGTCAGTCTGACACACCGCTCCACCGATCTTAGTAAAGAGCCTCCGGCGGAGGCTCTTTACCACGTGATCAGCCGTGTCCAATCATGGCTGATCACGATATCAATAGGAAGAGCCGTTGATCGGCTTTTCCTCACTTACGTCTGACAGACGCGAGTAGAGGATAGCCGATCGGTGGCTCTCCTGACAGGGGGGGTCTGCACTGATTGTTTATCAGCACAGCCCCCCTCAGATGACCACACTGGACCACCAGGGATGCCACTAGGACCACCAGGGAAGGGGGCAACATGTGGATGACCAGGTATGTACCCCATGGCCATCCACATGTGCCCAGTGTGTGCCCAATCTGTGCCAATCAGTGCCCACAAATGGGCACTGATTGGCACCATATTTCAGTGATGCCCAGCAATGCCACCCATTAGTGTCATCAGTGCCACCAATCAGTGTCATCAGTGCCACCTGTCAGTGCCCATCAGTGCCACCCATAAGTACCCATCAATGCCACCTACAAGTGCCCTTCAGTGCCACCTATCAGCGCCCATCGTCAGTGCCACCTCATTGGTGCCACCTCATCAGTGCCCGTCAGTGCAGCCATATCAGTGCCCGTCATTGAAGAAGCAAACGTACTTGTTTACAAAAAATTTTATCAGAAACAAAGAAAAACTTGTTTTTTTTCAAAATTTTCGGTCTTTTTTTATTTGTTGCGCAAAAAAAAACAACGCAGAGGTGATCAAATACGACCAAAAGGAAAGCTCTATTTGTGGTAACAAAATGATAGAAAATTTGTTTGGGTACAGTGTAGCATGACCGCGCAATTGTCATTCAAATTGCGACAGCCCTGAAAGCTGAAAATTGGCCTGGGCGGGAATGTGTCTAAGTGCCTGGTCTTGAAGTGGTTAAATAACGCAGTGCCATATAGAATAAAGTGGCCTGGTCACAAAGGGGGGTAAATTTCTGAAGGTCATGTGGTTAATCTTAAAAGCCTTTATCAATTTGTTTTTTTTTTCTGCCTTGAAGTTCCTTGCTTAGGCACTTCCCATAGAGTTACAACACAGTCAATTTCTTCCACTTGTGTTACGGCGTTGTCACCCCCATTATACCGACTTTGGGATTGTACAAGTTGGCATTAAAATACACATTATGCAGGCATGGTCCACCCGCCCTGGAGTTGGCATGCAGCTATTGCCGGAGTGCATGTAGACAAGAAATGCCTGCTAAAGGGCTGCATGAGATCAGCAGCACAGAAATGCAACAAAAGGATAGAAAATATATTGTATTTATAAAAAAGATTAAAAAAAAGATAAAAAAAGATAAGTTAAAGATTACAGGGGGGGGGGGATTTATTAAAACTGGGGCACACATAATGTGGTGCAGTTGTGCATAGTAGCCAATCAGCTTTTATGTTTTAGGCTCCGTTCACACCTGTGCGAATTGTCATGCTCCTTTGGACACATAAAGTTGCATGCCCAAGTCACAGCCCATTGATTTCAATGGAACCCGTTCAAATGTACGCAACTTAAAGTCGCAGCAACTTTGAAAAGGCTCCTGAACTACTTGCAACTTTGGAAAGGTTCCTGCACTACTTTGATGCAAGTCGAGTGCCAGAGAGTGTAAAAGTCGCATCAAAAGCCGCACCCGAAATCACACAACTTTGGAGTCGCACAGAAGTGTGAAAGGAGCCTTATTCTCAAAGCCTAATTGAATAAGCTGAGGTTAGAAGCTGATTGGTTAATAGGCACAGCTGCCATGGGCGCCTGCAAATAGGGGCAAGGCGGGGCAATTAACCCTCCCCGCCCGGATTGTCCCTTAATTCTGATTTTTGTCCCGTGTCCTGGGCACCTTTATTCCGGGACAATACAGTGTCCCGGAATGAAAAAAAAAAAACACACCGTCAGTCCGCCACCTTGATAATCATTTGCCGAACTGGTTGCTAGGGGCAAGGTGGGGCAATTGCCCCCCCCCCCCCGATTGTCCCTTAATTCTGATTTTTGTCCCGTGTCCTGGGCACCTTCATTCCGGGACAATACAGTGTCCCAGAATGAAAAAAAAAAACACACCGCCAGTCCGCCACCTTGATAATCATTTGCCGAACTGGTTGCTAGGCTAGGGCCACCCCGCGTCTAGCAACCAGTGGCGTCAGCTGACACGTGGGCACCCTACAGATGAGCAGCGCACCTCCGAGTCCACCCACCTCCTCTCTCCTTCTCCGCCTCCGGCCGCAGCAGCAGAGAGAGAGAGAGAGAGCAGTCACACCAGAGCTTCATTTTCAGTCCTGACTGGTAGTGGCACTCCTGGTAAGCCAGGATCCAGCCTGTGCCCAGTCAGTGCCAGTCCCGGGGGCCGCCGCCACTGCCGACTACCCCCGCAGCCGAGGCAGCACATTGCCAGCAGCCCCACATCTCCAGTTCTCCTCCTGAGCCTCCTCCCGCCCACGTGGGCCGCGAGTTTTGAGCCGCCAGACAAACTTCCAGGTTAGTGTTTTGTTGTGGCAGCAAATATCATTCATGACCAGCTCTAAAATGTGATACAGCAACTTGCTGGCAAATACGACCTGAGTCTTTACACTGATGGGTGTCCATAAAATTATGCCCCCCCCCCCCCCGAAAAAAGTTCTGCAGATGCCCATGACAGCTGTACTAGATTCTGTGTACTCCAGTTTTAGTAAATCACCCTTAGGCTGGGTTCACACTAGAGCACGGAGCGTCTCACAGCAGAGGTCCAGAGCTTCTCCATTCACCAATTCAGGTCCGATTTCAACCCACATTTTCGGCTGAATTTTGACCTGAAAGGAACCAAAAGATGCACCGGTGCCGCTCTGGAGATGTGTGAACCGGCTCCATAGAGAGCCAGTCACAATCTCCTGACATGCATATCTGATTTGGGTAAACCGCATCCGATTCACAATAGTTTGAACCCAGCTTTCCAGTGCTTTAGCAAACTAAAGGCCAGTCAGGATTTAAAGCTATGCTGGGAGCAAAAGAGACCAGATTACATAGACAGCTGAATGACTCCAGAGGGTCCCATCCCTTCCATGTCTCCTAGGAGAGGCATTTTTATGGGCTTAGGACCTATGTAAAGGTAGATATAGTAGATGGTGTGTTGAGCAATGATGTAAAAAGGAAGGGAAACTTTTGGGTGCATGCAGGAGCAGTGCCGGGCCAGGAAATTTCTGGTAAAAAGAATGTATGGCATCAGGACACAAAGTAAATCAATTCCGGAGTACAATAAACGAGCAACTAGTTAGAGGGCGATTCTGATGGGGTGGGGTGTTGGGTTACTGTAGATTCCTAATTATCCAGTTCTGCGAGCAGACATGGAGACAATGTGACTCTAGTTCATTTACAGTCTGATCATAGAGATCTGCTATTTGAGTATAAGCAGCAACTTTTTATTTTTTTACTTTTTTTTTTTATTTTTATGAACTACATTAGAAATGTTACTCTCTCCTTGGGGTCATCCGTGGACCTAGTGACTGGAGCGACCTACTTATACTTACTAGAAATCTGAAAATGCATATATCCGCGTGAAGTTTAAAAGGTCTGTTGGATGCCTGGGAGCCATGTATTATACTGCCAACCAAGCAACGCGCCTGATGATAGCTTGTGGATAACCTTGCTTGGCCTGGCAACTGCAGAGGATTCTGGGAAAGAACACAGCCGCCCGGGGAATCTGACATGGACGGCGCTAAAGGCGGCAGCTTGGTAACAGAACACTGATGTCTAAGCGCTCAAAGACTCAGTTTGCTCTTTTCAGATGAAATACAAGCTCCGCTATCTCTAACGAAAAGAAAAAAAAATTGTTTAATATGCAAAGACACAAGAGGAATTGAACTAACCATTTTCCATGACTGCCCAACTGTCCCTGCAGAGGAGAACCTGGAACAGCCCCAGATTTTACAGATTGGTCTCTAGAAAGTACTGTTCCTTGGTACTGTCTATGGTTCTGAACATTTCTTTATGTAAAATCCACCTGTATGTATAGATGTCTAATTATTGTCTCTGGAACTGTCCATGGTCCTGAACATCCATCTACGTCCCCTGGATGTATAGATGTCTAATTATTGTCTCTGGAACTGTCCACGGTCCTGAGCATTCATCTACGTCCCCTGGATGTATAGATGTCTAATTATTGTCTCTGGAACTGTCCACGGTCCTGAGCATTCATCTACGTCCCCTGTATGTATAGATGTCTAATTATTGTCTCTGGAACTGTCCATGGTCCTGATAATTCATCTACATCCCCTGTATGTCTAGATGTCTAATTATTGTCTCTGGAACTGTCCATGGTCCTGAGAATTCACCTACGTCCCCTGTATGTATAGATTTCTAATTATTGTCTCTGGAACTGTCCATGGTCCTGAGCATTCACCTACGTCCCCTGTATGTATAGATGTCTAATTATTGTCTCTTGAACTGTCCATGGTCCTGAGCATTCATCTACGTCCCCTGTATGTATAGATGTCTATTGTCTCTGGAACTGTCCATGGTCCTGAGCATTCATCTACGTCCCCTGTATGTATAGATGTCTAATTATTGTCTCTGGAACTGTCCATGGTCCTGATCATTCATCTACATCCCCTGTATGTCTAGATGTCTAATTATTGTCTCTGGAACTGTCCATGGTCCTGAGAATTCACCTATGTCCCCTGTATGTATAGATGTCTAATTATTGTCTCTGGAACTGTCCATGGTCCTGAACATTCATCTACGCCCCCTGTATGTATAGATGTCTAGTGTCTCTGGAACTGTCCATGGTCCTGAACATTCACGTATGTCCCCTGTATGTATAGATGTCTAATTATTGTCTCTGGAACTGTCCATGGTCCTGATCATTCATCTACATCCCCTGTATGTCTAGATGTCTAATTATTGTCTCTGGAACTGTCCATGGTCCTGAGAATTCACCTACGTCCCCTGTATGTATAGATGTCTAATTATTGTCTCTGGAACTGTCCATGGTCCTGAGCATTCATCTACGTCCCCTGTATGTATAGATGTCTAGTGTCTCTGGAACTGTCCATGGTCCTGAACATTCACGTATGTCCCCTGTATGTATAGATGTCTAATTATTGTCTCTGGAACTGTCCATGGTCCTGATCATTCATCTACATCCCCTGTATGTCTAGATGTCTAATTATTGTCTCTGGAACTGTCCATGGTCCTGAGAATTCACCTACGTCCCCTGTATGTATAGATGTCTAATTATTGTCTCTGGAACTGTCCATGGTCCTGAGCATTCATCTACGTCCCCTGTATGTATAGATGTCTATTGTCTCTGGAACTGTCCATGGTCCTGAGCATTCATCTACGTCCCCTGTATGTATAGATGTCTAATTATTGTCTCTGGAACTGTCCATGGTCCTGAGCATTCACCTACGTCCCCTGTATGTATAGATGTCTAATTATTGTCTCTTGAACTGTCCATGGTCCTGAGCATTCATCTACGTCCCCTGTATGTATAGATGTCTATTGTCTCTGGAACTGTCCATGGTCCTGAGCATTCATCTACGTCCCCTGTATGTCTAGATGTCTAATTATTGTCTCTGGAACTGTCCATGGTCCTGAGAATTCACCTACGTCCCCTGTATGTATAGATGTCTAGTGTCTCTGGAACTGTCCATGGTCCTGAGCATTCATCTACGTCCCCTGTATGTATAGATGTCTAATTATTGTCTCTGGAACTGTCCATGGTCCTGAGCATTCACCTATGCCCCCTGTATGTATAGATGTCTAATTATTGTCTCTGGAAATGTCCATGGTCCTTAACATTCATCTACACCCCCTGTATGTATACAGGCGTCTCTGGAACTGTCCATGACCCTGAGCATTCATCTACATCCCCTGTATGTATTATTATTATTATACAGGATTTACATGTGTCAACAGTTTACACAGCACTTTACAATATAAAAGGGAGACAATACAGTTACACTACAATGAAATATAAGATGATTTGGAGGGCCCTGCTCGGAAGAGCTTACAATCTAATGGGGTGGAGCAGGTGGTACAAAAGGTTGTAACTGTGGGGAATGAGCTGATGGAAGTGGTAAAAGATTACTTGGAAGTGTAATAGGCTTCCCTGAAGAGATGAGTTTTCAGGGATAGCCTAAAGGCAGCTAGAGTAGAATATAGCTGGTCAGGTTAAGGTAGAGCAGGGGCAGGCAACCTCGGCACTCCAGTTGTGGTGAAACTACAAATCCCATCATGCCTCTGCCTCTAGGAGTCATACCTGTAATTGTCAGGGTCTTGCAATGTCTCATAGGACTTGTAATTTAACCACAGCTAGAGGGCCAACTACTGCCTACTCCTGAGGTAGAGCATTCCAGAGGATGGGAGAGACTCTGGAGAAGTCCTGGAGACGAGCATGGGAGGAGGAGACAAGGGAGCTTGAGAGCAGGAGGTCTTGAGAAGAACAGAGAAGACGGTTTAGGTGATATTTGGAGAAAAGATTGGGTGATGTAGCTCAGGGCAGAGTTGTCAATGGCTTTGTATGTTGTGGTTAGTATTTTAAATTGAATTTGCTGGGTGATCGGGAGCCAGTGTAGGGATTGGCAGAGTGGGGTGGCAGACACTGAGTGGTTGGTAAGGTGGATAAGTCTGGCAGCAGCAGTCATAATAGACTGAAGAGGGGATAGCCTATGGAGAGGTAGGCCAATGAGAGAGGAGTTGCAATAGTCAAGGTGAGAGATAACAAGGGAGTGAGAGAGTAGCTTGGTGGTTTCATTTGTTAGAAAGGTGCGTAATTTAGAGATGTTAAAGAAGTGAAGTCTACAAGCTTTTAACAATGATTGGATTTGGGGCTGAAAGGACAGGTCAGAGTCTAGGATTACACCTAGTACCCTGACATGAGGGGAGGGATTGATGGTTGCATTATTGCCAGCTTGGTTTTAGAGAGATTTCATTTAAGGAAGTGGTGCGACATAGTAAGTTAGTAATGCGAGAGGAGACTGAAGGAGTGAGGTAAGGAGTAGACAGATTTGGGCACATTTAACTAAAAAATCTGCGCTTAGGTATATGTTAAGCTTCAGCCTCCCTGGGAAAGACACTCCACAAATGAAGTCCAAAAAATTGATTACCAAGGGAAGGGAAATTGGCGCTGCTTAAAACAAATGTTTAAATAACGTGTGTGCTACCACCTGTGATACTACATAAATGTAAAATATTCCTAATATATAACAGTATCCCTGAGTATATTTTTCATTTGAAGCGGGTGTTATAAATATAAACAACCAAATATAGTGAGAATAATTATAATATAAACGTATAAAAATAATACATTGAGTCAATATTGGGTCCACTTCTAAAAAAATATATAATAAAAAAAATGTCCATATTCCCGCAGTGACTTGCGCTGATTTCCAAGTGACACGATTTATCACAACTTCCGTGCAGAAAATAAGTGAGGTGACTTTTCCGTGCTCCCCCTTAGGTAAATGCACTCACCAGAAACCCCTACACCTGCAGGGGTAAAGAGCATGTAGTCAGATAACCCTCCGATCCTGGCGTCCCAAAAATCAGTATGACCTCCTGCCCCGCGGCGTAGTTTATGCAATAGGATATCCACATGAAAGTAATAAAAGCAGGCACTCATAGCATAAATCCAATAAAATCAAAATTTATTTGCCAAGAGTAAAAAATATTTCCATAAAAAGAAGGGGCTCTAATTACCCCGATTCATATGAGCATATAGGCAATTTCCTGGGTCTGGGCAGCGTGCGTTCCACAGACCACAACCAGAAAACCAAAAGTTCCAGAAATTACGCTGACATGTACCAAGTCCCACTTTACGCGTTTCGTCATTGGACTTCATCAGCACCAATTTCCCTTCCCTTGATTATGAGATAGATTTGTGTGTCATCGGCGTATAGATGGTGTTGAAAGCCATGGGCAGGAGGACCAAGGGAGGAGGTGTAGATAGAGAAGAGAAGGGGTCCAAGAACAGAGCCTTGGGGGACCCCCACATAAAGGGGCAATGGAGAGGAGGAGACAGAGTTGTAGGTAACAATGAAGGAGTGCTGTGATAGGTAGAAGGAGAACCAGGATAGAGCAGTATCTTATTGAGAAGAAGTGGGTGGTCAACAGTATCAAAGGCTGCAGAGACGTCAAGTAGTAGGGGTATGGAGTAGTGGCCATTAATTAACAGTTAGTAAATCGTTAGTGAGTTTTAGTAAGGCAGTTTTTGTGAAGTGCTGCGAGCAAAAGCCACACTGTAAGGGGTAGGAGCTGAGGTAGGAGCTAAGACGATTGTAATACATGTATACATGTTTAATTACTGTCTCTGAAATTGTCTATGGTCCTGAGCATTCACCTACATCCCTTGTAAGTGTACATGGGTCTCTGGAACTGTCCATGGTCTCGAACATTCATCTACAGCAGAGGTCTCAAACTGGCAGCCCTCCAGCGGTTGCAAAGCTACAAAATCCCATGAGGGATTGCAAGGCTGACAGTTACAAGCATTACTCCCACAGGCAGAGGCATGATGGGACTCGTAGTTTTGCAACAGCTGGAGGGCCGACAGTTTGAGACCCCTGATCTACACTATGTCCCCTGTATGTATACATGTTTAATTATTGTCTCTGGAACTGTCCATGGTCCTGAGCATTCATCTACGTCCCCTGTATGTGTACATGTTTCTCTGGAACTGTCCATGGTCCTGAGCATTTATCTATGTCCCCGGTATGTATAGATGCTCAATTATTGTCTCTGGAACTGTCCATGGTCCCGATCATTCATCTATTTATCTAAAGACATGGATGAGTGAGTTTGAGGTGGAAGAACTTGACTGGCCTGCATAGAGTCCTGACCTCAACCCGATAGAACACCTTTGGGATGAATAAGAGTGGAGACTGCGAGCAAGGCCTTCTCATCCAACATCAGTGCCTGACCTCACAAATGTACTTCTGGAGGAATGGTCAAACATTCCCATAGACACACTCCTAAACCTTGTAGACAGCCTTCCCAGTTGAAGCTGTTATAGCTGCAAAGGGTGGGCCAACTCAACATTGAACCCTACGGACTAAGAATGGGATTCCACTAAAGTTCAAAGGCAGGAGTATTATTTTGGTAATATAGTGTACGTGCGGTGTGTGGGCTTTATTGGCCAGCCTCTTTGCCACCACGTCGATGCATTACGTGAGCAACAATCTCCAGTAGATTGCCATGCGTAGCATGGTGACAACAATATAGCACAACAGAGACCGGAACAAAGCGTTGTCACCCTTTAACAGGAAGTCCCTGAATGTGGACCGTCATGGCGGGACCACTGGGTAATATTTCAATGAAATCTGCAGATTTATAAATAATTTAAATGACTTTTAAATGACAACAAGCGATTTTAGTAATTGGGTTACCAACTACTTAAAGGACCCACTGACGCCATAATGCTTTTTTTGCTTGCTTAGATACGTTGTGTTAGGCATTTAAAACCATATAATAAATTGTGAAATGGCAGCAGCTTCCCCCAGTTCTTATGCTTTTATAGGGTGGTGGTGGAAAAGGGGGGGGCGGTCTTAACTTGTGATGTTATTTTGGAGAGGCATGAGGCGCTGAGGTTGTTTTAATAAAACTGGAGGGTGCAAAATCTGGTGCAGCCCTGCATGGTAGCCAATCAGCTTCTAACTTCAGCTTGTTCAATTAAGTTTTGACAAAAAAACAAACTGGAAGCTGATATGTTTCTATGCAAAGCTGCACCAGATTTTCCACGCTCCAGTTTTTGTAAATCAGCCCCAATATGTGCCTCCAAAATATCCTTCAAAATGCATAATCTAAATACATTTGTCATGAAGTTGGAAGCTCTGTGTGTGTAGACAGAGGGTGAACATTTACATAGAGATGGAACATTTGTAATGCGGTTTCATTTTTTATCACTTATATCTTTGCAAGCAAACTAATGATGTCATTCTGTGTTAAAGGAAACTCAATAAAAAAAAATTAAAGCTTTATTGATTTTTTTTTTTTTTTTTAAGCATTTTATTGCCATTTACATTATAGGCCCAGGAAATATAAAACCTAATCTTCTGAAATATTCCTGATTTATAATGGCCTAAAATGATTTAAATGCATCAAGATTGTACTAATAGAAAGTTATTAAAAGTCATTTAACTGTCAGAAGATGTTATAGAGAGAGACGAGTTTCCAATTCTTTCCACTACGGTGTGATGATGCTTTCTTCTCTGTGATATCCACCTATGGGAAAGTCTAGCCATCGCACGCCAGTCTTTTCACATTTCCAATCTTTTTGAGAAAGGCCCTTGGAATTTTTTTTTTTTTTAGAAATTAATCTTTCATTCAATTACCTTTATTGTGCTCAAGAAATAATAAACAAATAACAAAATAAATAAATTATTATTAGTATCATTATAAATGATGATGATAATAATAATAATAATAATAATAATAATAATAATAATAATAATCATATTATTATTATTATTATTATTATTATTATTATTATTATTATTATTATTATTATTATTAATATTATATTGGACCTAAAATATCTAAAGTGATTGTACAGGCAGATTTTTTTTAAAAAAACTAACAAACATGTTATACTTACCTGCTCTGTGTAATGGTTTTGTACAGAGCAGCCTCCTCTTCTCAGGTCCCCTTCTGGTGCTCCTGGCCCCTCCCTTCTGCCGAGTTTTGCCTTTTTTTTTTTTTTTTAGAAAAAAGATCATTGAGTTGATTCTTTTTTATTGCACTTAAACAAATTAAAAAATGTAAAAAAAAAAACATTAATTTGATTAATATTTTTTATCATATTTTATGATGATTCTATTATTATTATTAGTAGTAGTAGTGGTAATACTAATACTACTACTACTACTACTACTACTACTAATAATAATAATAATTATAATAATAATAATAATAATAATAATAATAATACAAAATTAGAACAAAAATATTTAAAGCTGAACTCATGACACAAATAAATGCAACTCTATAGTCCTTGTGTTTTATTTTTATTTTTTTTTATTTTAAATGCAAGTAGTGTAAGTACTGTACCTGAATGTGACCTGTACAGCAGGAGTGTGAGAGGAAGAAGCAGCATGAGGAGCCAATCAGTTCATGTACTGACCAGAAATATGCTTATACGAGGAGAATGCAGGGTGACAGAGATGAGCCTGCGCTGCTTCTCCTTTCACTGTCCAATCACATGGCAGGGGCGGGTCCATGACAACCAGGACTCAATGGAAATAGATGAAATGATGATGGACATCAGACTGAAGACATTTAGTGGCAGAAATGAAGTACTGTGAGGGGCTGCTCTGGATTAAAGGTGGATATTGCAGTAAAAGCCGTTTTTTTTAATTTTTATCTGTTAATGGGCTATTCTTTTTTTATAATGTAACTTTTGGATAGAGCATTGCTATAAATTTATGTTAAGCCATTTTTTTTTCTTTTTTAGTTTTGGTTAGAGCAGAGAGGGATTTTAACCCACGGGGCTTTGTGTGAAGGAGCCCCCTCACCTCCCGTTACAGTGACCACGATTTCACCAATCGGGAAATAAAAAAAGATCTGCAAAATAGACACAGACAGAAAAATAAATGATAAGGGTTTCTGGCCTTCCCTTACCCTTCTAAAGAAAAGCACTTTTTTTTCTGTCTATGCCCCCATTGCAGAATTTCTCTAATTTCCTGTGTAATTAAATTGTTGTCACCCAGACAGAAAGTGAGGGGAAATTTCCCAGATGTAGTGGAAACATTAATACATTTTCTAATGCTGCTCAATCAACCAAAAATGTTTTTACTTTACTCTTCGTGTCTTGTAGAGACATAGAGCTGTATTACTTTGTGTTTTTATATCTACCCAAAGAACAACTTTAAATGGTTTTATTCTATTGGATTGTACATACCCTTTGGCAATTTTTGCTAAAGACTAGTGTTGGACGAATGGTTCCGCCCGAGCATGAGTTTGGGCCGAACATTTGCCTGTCCGGCCGTTTGCTGAACGCCTGAATTTGCACTGCATAGTGCATTCTGTACCCTCATTGGGCAAAGCTTTGCCCAATCAGGGCGCAGTGTAGGCTGGTTGTTAAGGAGCGGGGCCGGGAAGCCGACTGTGGCGTCCTTAACAACCGATGAGTCATCAGCTGTCAATGTGTTTCCTCCCCTGGCATCTAAATAATAAAAAAAAAGTGCTGGTTAAAAAATAAAGGAGAGAACGGCTTGGGGTCCCTCCTATTCATACTTGGCCCTTATCCGGGCATGCAGCCTGACAGGTCAGGAAAGGGGGGGCAGGCGACCTCCCCCCTCCTAAACCATACCAGGCACACATGCACTTAACATGGGGGGGTACTTTGGGGCAGGTGGGGCTCTGACCCCCACCCCAAAGCACCTTGTTTTTGGGGACAAGTGCCTCATCCCCACAACTGTGGCCGGAGGTTGCAGGAGTCAGCGGACGGGGGGGGGGGCTTATCGGAATCTGGAAGTCCCCTTTAACAAGGGGGCCCCCAGATCCCCCCCCAATATGTTCATTAATATCAGGTGCATCGTACCCTACCCATTCACCAAAAAAGTGTCAAAAAGTCATAAAAACAAGACTCAAGTTTGTTAACAAATCCTTTATCAAAAAATAAAAAAATAGTGTCCTTCGATGTAAATCCATCTTCAATCACGCCGCCTGCCAACCCGAAAAAAAAAGAAAAAAACACTCCGCCTTCTTGGACGGTCTCCCGCCGAATGCCTCCTCAAAAATGTTGTCAAACATTTTGTCAAAAACTGTCAAAATTTTGTATTGATACATATTTATGTCCCCTAGGGCAGTACTTGGACCCCCATACCCCTTTTTTTGCCAATTACTTGCATAAAAGCCTTCAAAATGGGCACTTTTGATCTTTCTTGTTCGGCTCCCATAAACTTCAATGGGGTTTGTCATTCAGGTTAGAAATTTCCCTGTTTGGGAGTTCTGCTGCGGACCAAACCCAGGAGGGGGGGGTGGTTGTTCGGCCCATCTCTACAAATGAATTCGATTTACTTTTAGGGTTTTTGTGTTATTTTTTTTTTCTTCATGATGGCTACAGGCAAAACGATAACTATGAGTCATTCCTAAATGGCAAATCTCTTTTAGCACACTGCAGCACACTGGATATAACTACATTAGGTGAAATAGATCTTGTACATCATCTTCACAAAAGCCCTTCCAAGTGGATGGCCCTTATGGTTCCTGATAGCCGTGTCAAGCTTAACTGTATTGATCACTGAAAATCAATTACAATTGTGCCATCTATCAAGAAGATAAACATTTTGCTGCTAATATTTAACCTAAATAGCTGAGGTTGCCTGACACTAGAGTTAACAAGCCAATATGTCGCCCAATAAAGTGGCCCTTTCATGAATCATTAATAAAGTTGCTACTGTTTGACATAATAGTGTAAGTTAAATTAATCCAATAAATAAAACTGAATTGCAATACAAAGTTACAGAGTTGAAACTCGTGTCAGCTGTTTTGTTGTGTGTGTATGCATACATTCATGAATATAGATGTTGCACCCTCTTAGTTAGGCTGCTGGGTTAATTTATGTTTTGGGTGCTGCTGTAGCATGAGGAACAGTGATTGTTTAGTCTGCTCTGTTCAGTGCTTTACAGGTGAAAGTTAGATTGCCTCTAGAAGAAGTTTCTAGACCTTAGGAGAGGGGAGTATCCAAGTGACCAGCCTGAATATCCAGCAGGACCTAGCCAATTCCTGGGAAGGTGTGCTCAGAAGGTGGCTGGAGCTCTGAGGAGCTTGCCTTTTATCACCTCTGAGGAAATGGATCTTTGATCTGAGGTAAGGGGGGTTGTTTGCCCCTGGAGCCCTTTGGACTGGATGTTGGACTTCTCTCCAAGAAGTTTAACCCATAGATTAATTGTGTTCCAGAATTCTGTGAGCAGAGCCTCCTACTTGATCTCAAACCTACTTTATGGTCCCCAGCCATGAACCTGTGGACTGTTCCAATCTGATTTTATGTGTTTTGAAACTACTTCATGGTCCCCAGCTATGAACTCATAAACTGTTTGAATCTTCCTATACTTGAGCTACTGGTACTAAGAGAAACATGTTCTCTGCTAACGATACCTAAATGTTTTGGAGTATTCCACCTCACGCCTGATCCTCTCTTGTTATAAGTTTCTACAAGTACATAAAACCTAAAAAACAACCCCACACTGTTCAATGAGGCAGAGTGAATAGACTGTTGCTCTGCATTGTTGTGGGAGGGAACCAGTTAAACTTAGTGGCTCCTTTGGGAGAAGTTCTCTCTCTCTCATATATATATATATATATATATATATATATATATATATATATATATATATAAAATCATTTGGTTCTGGTGGGGACATTTCTATATCAAGAAAAGTGGTTCCATTGTGCCATCTTTGGGAAATGTAAACTATTATCGAGTGCACAGTTTTTTGCTTGTTCCCATTGTTTAAGAAGAGTTATCGTCAAACACTGGACCCAAGCTATGACACTAAAGTAAAAAAGAGCTTGATCTTTTGACATTTTTGACCTATAGCATCTATAATACTACAGTGTCATCTAGAGTTTAGGGTTAGAAACACTTCCCTTATATAAGCTGATGTAGAACACAAGTAGAAAGTGCTATGCCTATGTGGGAATGGTTTTAAACCTTCTAAATTAATGTTCAGTGGCACAAACTGAAGGTGGGACTTAATTTTACCATGAAATAACACTAAAGAGACCAAAATTAAGATACCACTATCCTTTGAATGATTCATTCCTTAAGTCCTGTTCAAAAGGGAAGTTGTAGACCAACTATAACAGATGCTTAGTGCCTTTCAGTGTACCTTTACTGCATACATACTAATGCCAATGTTCATTTGCTAGAAAGGGCTATTTCTATGGGGGAATGGTTAATAAACTTTCTAATTTAAAGTTCAGTTGCACAAACTAAAAGTGGAACTTCATTGCACCATGGGGTAACACTTAACAGACCAAGATCGAGATACCACTATCCTTTGAATGTTGAATGCCTCAAGTTCTGTTCAAGAGGGAAGTTGTAGACCAGCTATGACAGGAGCTTAGTGTCTTTTAGTGTACCCTTACTGCATACATACTGCACTATTGCCAATGTTCATTTGCTAGATAAGGTATTCCTATGGGTTAATGGTTAACAAACTCTCTAAATTAAAGTCCAGTGGCACAAACTGAAAGTGGGACTTGATTTCACCATGAGATAATACTAAGCACCAGTACAAGAGACCAAGCCCAAGATACTACTTTCTTTTGAATGCATTCTACCTCATGTCCTGTTCAAGAGGGAAGTTGTAGACCAGCTATAACAGAAGCTTAGTGTCTTTAAGTGTACTCTTACATACATACATACTCCTGTCAATGTTTATTTGCTAGGAAAGGATAGTTTGAGTGTGTGTATCAATATTTGTAGCAATCTGCATGCCCTGTATTGTGTTCTTTTAACTTTAAATAAATACATTTGTATATACAACACTCTTGTTTAGTAAAAACGGAGGTTATTTTCCTTCGATATATTGTAATAATTAAATCAGTTTCCAAATGAAAGCAATTGGGGCCCTCATCTGAATTTTGCATCAAAACCATCAACGCTCTAGTCTAAAATTTACACCCAATACAAAACATATATTGGCATTGTAAGAGCTAAAATATAACAGACAACTGAATCGAGTTGTTAAAATTAATACCCCGCTAATTTTTAATTAAAATTAAGTGTAATCAACTAAACGGTGTTTAGATTAAATAAAATATCCAGCTAACTAGACACAAAATTACATTGTGTGCATAAAACTTATAAAACGCTGTGATCTATAAACAGAAAATATCCTCCTAAATTGTAACAGTGTTGCTTATGGCACATCAATATCCCCCCAAAAAAAAGCCTTTGTACAAATAAAATCTGTGTATATTGATAGCCTCAACTGAGAGACACCATTTTGACCTGGAATAAAGTCTGCCTCCACCTTATGCTACCTATCTCTTCAAATTCTCCCATTAATATGGACTCATCCACTATGGGATTTCCAGCACTACCACACCATGCCACCTCTGTCTACCTTTATGTCATGCCAGTCTGTTGGTGCTCAAATCCTTACTTTTTTGGGCTAACTCTAGATTGGGTTTCTTGATAAATTCCAAGAGTACCAACTACCCTGTTTCCCCGAAAATAAGACCTAGCGTGATTGTCAGTGATGGCTGCAATATAAGCCCTACCCCCCAAATAAGCCCTACGCTGTTTCCCCGTAAATAAGCCCTACCCTGAAAATAAGACCTACAAGGACTTTAACTAGGGCTTATTTGGGGGGTAGAGCTTATATTGCAGCCATCGCCGACAATCATGCTAGGTCTTATTTTCGGGGAAACAGGGTATGGGCATCCCATTTGATGCTGTATGGGGATTTCCTTAGTCTTCTGTTGAAGGGTGTCCCGTCACAACCCCCTTACTCCTCCATCTCTCCCTTTCCACTTCTCCCTGCCCTGCCTTCTGGCCAACTTCCTCTCTCTTTTCCTGCTTCCCTTACTATTATGTTTTCTCTTTTTCTGGTACTGCCATTATAGCAGCCAGGACCTTATAGTGACAAACCTCATTGCTTCCATCACAACTGGCTCTATGAGGCCTTTATTGAGATACGTTTACTGTTAACACTATTTGTATCTATATTGTTGGAACCTATTTTACAATTTACCTTTTTACCTTGATGCTGATAACCATGAACCTGTACCTTTTGAGTCACCTAAAAGTAGACAGATCAGGAAAGTTAGCTCTCTTTCACACTTGGGTGACACCACCATGTTTTTTTGCATATTTTGTAGCATGTTTTTGGAATTACACCATTCATTTGAATGGGTCAAAAGCATGCTAAAGAAGCTCATGGACCAAATTTTGTGCATAAGCCAAGAGCGTTCCGCGTTGAGCATTTTGGTGCATTATTTTTTCCATGGCAAAACACACAACTGCCTCGAAAAGATAATGGCACCACAAGTGAGTTGCACATTTTACAGCATTCTTTGCACGCTTCTGCCTGTGTTTCCCGTACACCCAAGTGTGAATGGGGCCTTATGCCGCGTACACACGGTCAGAATTTCCAACAACAAATGTTCGATGTGAGCTCGTTGTCGCAAATTCTGACTGTGTGTAGGCTCCATTGGACATTTGTTGTCAGTATTTCCAACAACAAAAATTTGAGAGCTGGTTCTCAATTTTTCCGACAACAAAATCCGTTGTTGGAAATTCTGATCGTGTGTACACAATTCCAAAGCACAAAATTCCACTCATGCTCGGAATCAAGCAGAAGAGCCGCACTGGCTATTGAACTTCATTTTTCTCGGCTCGTCGTACGTGTTGTACGTCACCGCGTTCTTGACGTTCGGAATTTCCAAAATCATTTGTGCGACTGTGTGCATGCAAGACAAGTTTGAGCCAACATCCGTCGGAAATAAATCCAGGATTTTGTTGTCGGTATGTCTGATCATGTGAGAGTAAATTTAGATGTACTTAATTACAAAATATTCTGCCTCAATTACTTAAAGAAATGAAGCCAGAGGATTCTCATGACAGTAAGCCAACTAGTGTTTGCAGAATGAAATACACTTTAGGTCCCGTATATGTCTATATGGTTCATATATGTGCAGTCCATCAAGGTAGCTGAGTCATGATGAATGCCCAGCCAATGCACCACAATGCAAACTATTTACCGACATGACTATTTAGTTCCTAATCAAACACACCATAGTGCACCAAAGCACACAGATTTACTAAAACTGGAGAGTGCAAAATCCGGGGCAGCTCTGCATAGAAAACAATCAGCTTCCAGGTTTTATTTTCAAAGCTCAATTGAACAAGCTGAAGTTAGAAGCTGATTGGCTGCCATGCACAGCTGCACCAGATTTTGCACTCTCCAGTTTTAGTAAATCTTGCTTTTTGCAGTGCACTACAGTACATTGGCCTCTTATGAAGTCTGTGTTGGGAGCCTTTAATAATAAATGGCATTGCAATGCACTGCAGTAGGACATGCACATGACCACAATGCATAGGTGTGAAAGAGTCCCTAAAATAGATCTCCAACCAGAAACTTTTTTATTTGGACAGCACTCTGGGGTTCCTCTGTCAACTTTTACTGTTGTGCATGAGTCACCAGGGCAGTAAGTGAGAAAAAATAGGACATAAATACCAATAAAACACTTTTTCCTTCAGAATACGGAAAGGTTATAAATGCTGGTTGCCTTTGCTGTTAATTTCCTTCAAAAATAAATTAAAAAATAAGAATATTAATAAAACAATTAAAAAAAAAATAAAAGTATTAAACTAAACCAAAAAAATGTTTATTTTCAAAGGAAAATACACAGAAAAAAAGTTTAACTCTGACTCTTTTTTAAGTGCTTTGTGTATAACCCGGTAACAAATGACACCCGCAGTTCAATTCTGCCTGAACCCCTAGCAACTGGGAAATATTTCTTTTTTTAGGCTAATTTGAGCCAAACTGATCAAAGGTGATGTATGAGCTCTAACTCTAATTGGGAATAATGAGGTCAGGCTCAGAGGTAGGCAAATCCCCCATGTTTTGGTTCCAAAATAGTTCTGTGTTCTACATATCTTTAATTATTAGATTTTTTTAAAAAGTCTTAAAAATAAATCTGGCTTCAGAAAAAAATAAAGCTGAACTGCAGCTTTCCTAAAAATATTTAGCCAACAACATCTTTATTATTAGCAGTATTTTGTCACTGTTATTAATACTATTATTATTTTTACTTGCATATATACATATATATATATATATATATATATATATATATATATATATATATATATATATATATATATATATATATATATATATATATACACATATATATACACATACAATGGTGGAAAATAATTATTTGATCCCCTGCAGATTTTGTAAGTTTTCCCACTCACAAAGAAATTAAGGGTTTATAATATTTTTATCATAGGTGTATTTTAAATGATAGAGACAGAATATCAAAAATACAAAGAAAAGTTGCAGTTCACTGAGTAAAATAAGTATTTGATCCCCAAGCAAAACATGACTTAGTACTTGGTGGAGAAACCCTTGTTGGCAAGCACAGAGGTAAGACGTTTCTGGTAGTTGGTGACCAGGTTTGCACACATCTCAGGAATGATTTTGGTCCACTCTTCTTTACAGATCTTCTCTAAATCTTTAAAGAGGTTGTATACCTTCCTTTATACTTTGTACCTATAGGTAAGCCTAGAATAAGGCTTACCTATAGGTACTGTAAATATCTCCTAAACATGCGCGGTTTAGGAAATATTTACTGTATACTGCGCCGATGATGTCATTGGTGCATGCGCTCTGAAGTAACGGCCACCGTCCTGTGACCGGTGGCTCCCGCGCATATGCGGGAGTGACGTCATGCAGCTCCGGCCAGTCACAGAGCCGGTGTCCGCGGCCCCGGGAAAGAAAGACGGGTGAAGATGGATGCGGCCTCCAGTGAGGATGGCGCGGGCTTCGTTTGCAGGTAAGTGTCACATATTGTGCTAGTATGTGATGCATATTAGCACAATATGCCTTTACTTTGCAGGGAAGTAATAAAAGAAAAAAAAACAAAAGAGTAGACAGAGAGATTACTTCTTGTTTAAGGTTTCATGGCAATTAGAAGTTTTAGCTCCTTCCATAAATTTTCTATAGGATTAAGCTCTGGCTACTCCATGACCTTATTGTGCTTCTTCTTGAACCACTCATTTGTTGCCTTGGCAGTATGTTTTGGGTCATTGTTATGCTGGAAGACCCATCCATGACCCATCTTCAGTGTTCTGGCTGAAGGAAGAAGGTTCTCATCCAAGATTTTACAATACATGGCCCAGTCCATTGGCGACTCAATGCAGCAAAGTCGGCCTGTACTTCTATCAGAGAAGCAGCCCCAAAGCATAATGTTTCCACCTCCGTGCCTGACTGTAGGGATGGTGTTCTTAGGGTCATAGTCAGCATTTTTCTTCCTCCAAACACGGCGAGTCGAGTTTATGCCAAAGAGCTCAATTTTGGTGTATTCTGACCACAGCACTTTCTCCCAATCCTTCTGTGATTGTACATGTGCCTTCTTGAGGAGGGGGACTCGCCGTGTTTAGAGGAAGAACAAAGATGACTATGACCCTAAGAACACCATCCCTACAGTCAAGAATGGAGGTAGAAACATGATGCTTTGGGGCTGTTTCTCTGCTAAAGGTACAGGCCGACTTTGCCATATTAAGGGGCCAATGGATGGGGCCATGTATTGTAAAATCTTGGATGAGAACCTTCTTATCTTAGCCAGAATACTGAAGATGGGTCGTGGATGGGTCAAACTTACAAAATCTGCAAGGGAACAAATAATTATTTTCCCCACTGTATATACTGTATATATATATATATATATATATATATATATATATATATACAGTATATAGATAGATAGATAGATAGATAGATAGATAGATAGATAGATAGATAGATAGATAGATAGATAGATAGATAGATAGATAGATAGATAGATATGTACAAGAGAGGATCTCTCAGCTCTCTTGCTTCTCATTGACTTAGATACAACAGCAGGAGCCATTGGCTCCAGCTGCTGTCAATCAGAGCCAATGACAAGGAAGCATGGGCAGAGTCATGCCCTCCTCTGTGTCTTATAGACACACAGGGAAGGATCCCGGAGCGGGCATGCACAAGTGCTGCCATAGCAAGCGAGGGGGTGAGGGGCAGAAAAGGAGCATTGGGGCTGCTCTGTGCAAATCCATTACACAGAGCACAAACCATACACAGAGCAGGTAGGTAAACCATGTTTGTTATTTTAATCAACTAAAAAAAATAAGCTTTAGAATCACTTTAAGCCTAAAAATAAATACATTAAAAATAACTAACTAACTAACTAAATTAAGAAATATGCCTTAAAATTAGTAGAAAGAATAAAAAAGAAAAAAAAGAAAGAAAAGAAAGAATGTATCAGATATCAAGGTTTGGAAATTAGTCTCAGGCCAGTGCTATGGAAAGGTTAATCCTAAAAATAAATACATTTTAAAAATAAGTAACTAACTAAATGCTTTAAAAAAGTAGCAAGAATAAACAAAAAATAAAAGAAAGGATGTATCAAATATCAAGCTTAGTAAACAGTCACAGACCAATGCAATGAAAAAGATTTGTCTTAAAAATAAATAATGTCATAAATATACGATCCCTTTAAGAGTACACATATAGTACATGGAAGGACTAGAAGTTGGTCTGGAACAGACATGAGATTTGGAGGAAGACAGTTATGTGTTCCTGTGCAGTATGACATTGTTTTTTTTTTTCTTTTTCCCCCTATGTGCCTTTCAGAAACAACAGCGCATCAAACCCAAGACAGTTTCAGCCCTTTGCTGGCGGCACAAATATTTTTCTCATCAATGTCTAATTCCTGCATCGTCAGCTTTGCAAAGACAGGTGCACTTTGAACTAACGAAAAGAGCTGACACATGGATTAAAGCCGATTTCACCCACTTCACAGCGGCTGTCACTCTCCGCCGTTAAACGAATCCCTAACTTACCAGGCTAAGCTTTATTTGCTTAATCCTGGAGACTAATGGCTGGTTAATGTAATATTAAAATGTTGGACCTTCCTTCCATCCCCTCACCGCTCTGCGCACCACAAGACACAGGCTAATTAAGGTCCCTCCAAAGACTCCATAAAAGCTAACCTCGCATTATTAGGAAGATCAGCAGTCACTGAATGCCGACGCAGCAGTGCGCCGTTCCCTAGACACAACACGCAGCGATGGTAATTCAATGTGAAGCGAGACGGCCCTGCTTGTCTTTCATCGTTCCCCGAAAACTTTCTTTTTGGTGTGTTTTGGTATTTTCTGAAATCAAAAGGTGAACCTTTGAAGGCAACAACATTGGGCAATTCTAAACCATAATTTGTGAAATTTGGAATGGTGGCCCCATTAATTTGTCATTCCTGAATTTGGAAACCTGCAATGTGATGAAAAATAAACACATTTGTCTCAGGCACACCCAATATAAGAAAGTGGAGCACACAGAATGCTAAAATTGCAATGTAGGTTGGGTCCTATCAAAACAAAACGTTGGATAATGTATAGAGATGAGCTTGGGTTCAGATCCTGGTTTAGGCCAAACCCTTGCCAAACTTGGAAATTAGCTGCCTGTATCAGACTAATGAGCCCCTGAATGTACACAAAGGGGTGGGGATGCTTGTGACATCATTAGCCTTCTATGACCACATGGCCATGGTACCTGTAGGTCAATGATGTGATGAGCATCCCTGCAGCTGCACACGTACAAAGGGGCAGAGTAGTTTGTAACATCATTGACCTACTATGGCCACAGTAGGTCAAAATGATTGACCTGCAATGGCAGTATGGCCATATTAGGTTAATGTTGTCATTAGCATCCTGCGTGCAGCTGCAAGGATGCTCATCGCATCATTGACCTAAAATGGCCACATGCTCATCACATCCTTGACCTACTGTGACCACGTGGCCATAGTAGGTCAATGATGTGAGGAGCATCTTTGCAGCTGCACACATACAAAAGGGCAGGGATGCTCATGATGTCATTGACCTATTATGGCTACATGGCCGTAGAAGGTGGATGTCAGTGGCCATATGGCCATGTTGTCATAAACACCCCTGACCTTTTGTGCACATGCAGCTGCAGGGATGTTCATCACATCATTGACCTAATACAGCCACATGCTCATCACATCCTCGACTAACTGTGGCCACATAGCCATAGTAGGTTAATGTCATTGACCTACTATGGCCATGGGTCCATAGTAGGTCAATGTTGTGATAAGCATCCCTGCAGCTGCAAGTGTGTAAAGGGGCGGAGATGAGATTTCTCATGACATCATTGACTTACTATGGCTACATGGCCATAGTAGGTCAATGTATTGACCTATTACGGTCATATGGCCATACTGGGTTAATGTTGTCATGAACATCCCTGACCTTTTGTGTATGTGCAGCTGCAGGGATGTTCATCACATCATTGACCTAATACAGCCACATGCTCATCAAATCATTGACCTACTATGGCCACATGGCCCCATTGTTATTAATCTACTATGCCAATGTGGCCATAGTAGGTCAATGATGTGATCAGCATCCCTGCAGCTACATGCATACAAAGGGGTGGAGATACTCATGACATCATTGACTTAATGATGTCCAATATAAAAATGAAAATGATACAGTCCGGGAGCCAATAAATCTCTAAATATAAATAGGACAAAAATATCCATATAGTTCATATAGAGTAATGGTCAATGGTTATTGCGTGACTTCGTGTGTGGAATATATCAATAAATGCGTGACATCTGGCGTGAGGAGAACACCCCCACCGACAATAGGAAGGCTTACCAGATCAATTGGACCCAAAAAGACGTACGTCTAGTCGGCTCAAACATCCTTGGGTGGTGAACCACTGTAGGAGATCCGGAAGAGTGGAAAAGGTGGGGGTCTTTGAGATGAACCTTGGACCGGTGTATCCCTCAAGATGATGTCAAAAAGCAGATGGTGATAACGATAGGTGGGGAGGAAAAACAAAAGGCTACATAGTGTAAATCCATAAAATTATGAAGCAAATGTATTAACCTCCCTGGCGGTATGATTATTTCGGATTTTAGGTGCTGAAAGAGGTACAATTATTTTGCATGGAAATTTGGCGTTTTATATTGTAGGTCTGTAATTCTTAACAATAACACACTTAAATCTGTCCAAACAAGAGTCTAGTAGATATCCCGGGTATGATAAAGTTTGAAACACAAAAACATAAATTATAATATAATAAATAAAAATAAATAATTAAAAAAATAAAAATAAAATAATAATAACATAAATTTCCCCACGATTCACTATCGCTCAATTCTGCAAGTGTTCTAATTTACTATCGCTGTTTTCTAGCTGGTCTAAAACCATTTTTGACGTAAAGGGACACTTTTTGGTTGCTATGGACAATCTCCAGTTTCCAGCCAGAAAGAACAGTATATATAATATAGAACTGCTTGCAGGGCATGGGCCAAAGCACTGGGGACAAAAGGGATGTGAAATAATTTCATACAGTACTGTAATCTGTAAGATTACAGTACTGTATGTGTTATGCTTATTACAGTTTTTTTAATTTGCCGCCAGGCTCCGCCCCCGTGCGTCGCGATGCTCGCAGGGAACGGAGCCTGGCACGGAGAGGCTTTGGGCAGAGGACGGAGCCCATGGACACTGCGGGGGACATCACAGGATCCCGGGGACAAGGTAAGTAATGCCGCCCCAGGATCCTGCAATGCGATCCCGAGTGTGGCTCGGGGTTACCGCTAATGGGACTGAATTTTAACCCCGAGCCACACTCAGGAAAACCGCCAGGGGGGTTAAAAACCAGGAAATACACTCACATGTAAATCTTGAAAACAGCGCTGTAAAATGTACAAATGGCGGCAGAGGGGTCCTACCCGACGCGTTTCGTCCTCTTAGACGTCATCTGGGGGGTCAATACCATTGACCTAATATGGCTACATAGCCATTGTAGGTCAATGTCATTGACCCACTAGGACCATGTGACCATATTAGGCATACTTAAAAACAATATCACAAAATGTATTTATTTGTAACAAATTCATAAACAGACAATGGATAAAACACATAAACATAGGTGAGAGTGATTAAAAATTTCTCAAAGGTTCGCTGCCCATCCAAAACGTCCAAACGGGGTCAATGGATAGAACAGGTCAATCTGAATGAACCTGAGTGAGGCAGTTCATCCAACACAATAACATCCACATACCCTCCCTGCATGACCTTGCGGCCTTTCGGAGATTATGTCCAATTGGGTGTTCTGCCACCTTGACAGCAAATTTAGTCGAGCACGTCAATTGTACTTGAAAAGCAGAACTGACATTTCCTGAGTTGGCCATCGTTACTCATTATCAACTACTTTAGGATTTGACCTGGTCAGGCCATCGTATATGTTATTGTGTTGGATTAACTGCCTCACTCAGGTTCATTCAGGTTGACCTGTTGTATCTATCGAGCCCGTTTGGTCTCTGGATGGAAAGCAAACCTTTGAGAAATTTTTAATCACTCTCACCTATGTTTATGTGTTTTTTTTTTTTTTTTTCTTTTCAAATATTTTTTATTGGTATTTTTCACAAAATACAGATAATGGCATACATACCATATGAACTAAGTTAACTAGGTAGTTCCTTGCGGTTGCTTTCTTTAGCTATCTATTAAACTAAGAACAATAAAACTATTACCATCAATACGTATTTTAAAACACTGGATAACGCCTAACTTCGTCTTGTAATCACACCCAACTAGTTAGTCTGGTATACTTTTCTGTTCCAAATATATATCCAAGTATATAAATTCTATTTCATTTATAAATTCTATTTCATGTTTATGTGTTTTATCCATTGTCTGTTTATGAATTTGTTACAAATAAATACATTTTGTGATATTGTTTTTAAGTATGCCTATAAAGTCCATTTCTTTTAAACCAATGTCTTCATCAAATTATAGGACATGGCATATGGTACTCCACTGGGCTGGGCTGTCTTAACTTAACATTCAGGTCAAACCCAAGCTCATCACTAATAACGTGTGGCTTGCGGCGCCTCATGACTTCCTCTCCACACATGAGATTTTACCTTTTGACACTTAAAAAAAAGAAAAAAACCTTCTTCTGATCTTCTGAGATATTTCATTATAAAAGTTACATCACCTCTACAACCCTAAACCCCTCAGCTGCTTACCCTCTTTAAATATTTCTATCTATGCAATCCCCGGGGGAATGACGTTCTCTCGGATTTTTTCTTGTCCTTACTGGAGGGTCAATTTCCGATGCCCTCACCCTACATGGAACCCTACTGGGAAAGAGACCTCAACAAACACTAAGACCCCCAAAGATGAAGTCAAATCTAGGACACCATTGCCCACCGCTTTCTCATTGCCCACCGCTCACCATTGCCCACCGCGCTGTATTAACTTGATTGATTGATGACTGATTGGCACTGAGCGCAGCTTACCTCACAATTTCTTCTTAAATTTGCTAATCTCATTGGACTACAACAGTTGGAGAACCCATCCGGCACTAACAATGCAGCACATGGAAAAATATTTGAGAACAGCTATTTCCACAGCAACGCTTTGCAAATTTCAAACAAACCTGCAAGAATTTGCATTTCATTTGTAAAATAAAAAAAAAAATTGAAAAGCTATGATTAACTACAAATGTCTACCTCAGGCCTAAACTACACGGGTGTTTTTCAGTTGGTAAAAGCAATTGACTGATTAACTTGGGAAATCAATCTTGTGTCATCATTTTTTTCTCTAATTCTGTAATAATATATAGAGCAATGGTCTCCAAACTGCAGCCCGGGGGCTGAATGCGGCCCTTTGCATGCTTTTACCTGGACCTTGGGGCACTATTCTCATCCAATGATACCAACAATGGGACACAATTCCCCCCCACTGAAGGGGCACAGTTCAGGTTTACTTCAGGGCATGTCACACGAATACCTTGTATTTCATTTGCTATATTGCAACCTGAATTTAACCAACATTTCCATTTGCCGTTGTTCAACCAACACCTGAATAGCCTATCCTTCCATGGTCTTCCATAATATAGTAGAGCCCTCTTAAAACAGAAAACATGTGCAGAAATGAAAAACGAACAGGTATATTAATTTTTGGATAGTATGGTGGTCAATGCAAATCATTCCTATTTGCCTCTGGGCTAACTGTGCACCCATAACCGCTTGTTTATTGGACAGACGCAGCCTGATATTAAGAAGCCAGTTTAAAAAAAAAATGTTATATATTCTCCCGCTTTCTCTCTCTCCCTCTCTCTCTCTTTCTCTCTCTCACTCTCTCTCTCTCTCTCTCTCTCTCTCTCTCTCTCTCTCTCTCTCTCTCTCTTTCTCTCTCTATATATATATATATATATATATATATACTGTATATAGTATCTCACAAAAGTAAGTACACCCCTCACATTTCTGTAAATATTTTATTATATCTTTTTATGTGACAACACTGAAGAAATGACACTTTGCTACAATGTAAAGTAGTGATTGTACAGCTTGTATAACAGTGTAAATTTGCTGTCCCCTCAAAATAACTCAACACACAGCCATTAATGTCTAAACCACTGGCAACAAAAGTGAGTACACCCCTAAGTGAAAATGTCCAAATTGGGCCCAATTAGCCATTTTCCCTCCCCGTTGTCATGTGACTCATTAGTGTTACAAGGTCTCAGGTGTGAATGGGGAGCAGGGGTGTTAAACTTGGTGTTATCGCTCTCACTCTCTCATACTGGTCACTGAAAGTTGAACATGGCACATCATGGCAAAGAACTCTCTGAGGATCTGAAAAAAAAGAATTGTCGCTCTACATAAAGATGGCATAGTCTATAAGAAGATTGCCAAGACCCTGAAACTGAGCTGCAGCACGGTGCCCAAGACCATACAGAGGTTTGCCAGGAGAGATTCCACTCAGAACAGGCCTCCCCATGGTCGACCAAAGAAGTTGAGTCCACGTGCTCAGCCTCATATCCAGAGGTTGTCTTTGGGAAATAGACGTATGAGTGCTGCCAGCATTGCTGCAGAGGTTGAAGGGGTGGGGAGGTCAGCCTGTCAGTGCTCAGACCATACGCCGCACACTGCATCAAATTGGTCTGCATGGCTGTCATCCCCAGAAGGAAGCCTCTTCTAAAGATCATGCACAAGAAAGCCCACAAAACAGTTTGCTGAAGACAAGCAGACTAAGGACATGGATTACTGGAACCATGTCCTGTGGTCTGATCAGACCAAGATAAACTTATTTGGTTCAGATGGTGTCATACGTGTGTGGTGGCATCCAGGGGAGGAGAACAAAGACAAGTGTGTCTTGCCTACAGTCAAGCATGGTGGTGGGAGTGTCATTGTCTGGGGCTGCATGAGAGCTGCCAGCACTGGGGAGCTACAGTTTATTGATGGAACCATGAATGCCAACATGTATTGTGACATACTGAAGCAGAGGATGATCCCTTCCCTTCAGAGACTGGGCCGCAGGGCAGTATTCCAACATGATAACAACCCCAAACACACCTCCAAGACGACCACTGCCTTGCTAAAGAAGCTGAGGGTAAAGGAGATGGACTGGCCAAGCATGTCTCCAGACCTAAACCCTATTGAGCATCTGTGGGGCATCCTCAAACCGAAGGTGGAGAAGAGCAAGGTCTCTAACATCCACCAGCTCCGTGATGTCCTCATGGAGGAGGGGAAGAGGACTCCAGTGGTAACCTGTGAAGCTCTGGTGAACTCCATGCCCAAGAGGGTTAAGGCATTGCTGGAAAATAATGGTGGCCACACAAAATAGTGACACTTTGGGCCCAATTTGGACATTTTCACTTAGGGGTGTACTCACTTTTGTTGCCAGCGGTTTAGACATTAATGGCTGTGTGTTGAGTTATTTTGAGGGGGCAGCAAATTTACACTGTTATACAAGCTGTACACTCACTACTTTACATTGTAGCAAAGTGTCATTTCTTCAGTGTTGTCACATGAAAAGATAGAATAAAATATTTACAAAAATGTGAGGGGTCTATTCACTTTTGTGAGATACTGTATATATATATATATATATATATATATATATATATATATATATATATATATATATATATATACATACAATCCATGTACCACAAACCACGGCACTAGGAATGCTGTGCTATACATTACATTGCCCAGACTGCTGAAACTATTTCAACAAACACTGATTGTGCCATGAAATTACCAATTTCACCATAGAAAAGAGAAATGCTTTGAAGTGGAAACTCTCAGTTTCACTTATTGAAACTTTTGCATAAAGCAGAACTAAACTGTATCTGAACACGGCAAACTGAAAATGCTATTTAATATTTTTTTAATATCCAAAGTAAACTCCTCTATCCATCCATGTCTCCACTTTGTTGAGAAATGACTTAGAAAAAAAATCCCCTAGCATTTCTAGACACGTCCATCTTGAATAAGGGAAGATTATTCATATAGCGTTTATTTCCTGGAATCGGTCTGCCCTTAGCTCAGGCTTGCATGCAGGAGGGTCCTGGGATGTATGACATTATTGTGGCCTAGGCCAGAAACCAGGAAGCTAAACTAAAGTAATTAAAAAAATAAAAATAAATATACAATACCTTCCTATCTATTTAGCAATGCTAGCAGCATATTGGTAAAAAAAAAAAAAAAAAATATTGCCGATTGGGAGAGGTTAGTTTTCCTTTTAGCAAAATTTGCTTAATTAAAAAAAAAAATGAACTAGTTTAGTTTAGTAAATGCTTTTTGTATTTATGTTTTTTTTTCCTTTTCCTTTTTGTATTAATGTTTTTTTTTCCTTTTTTTGAGTGTATTTTATTTTTACTTGTGTACTTTTTGCTTTGTATGTTGTTATCTTTTCTTTCTGTGAAAAAAATGTAAAAAAAGAAGGCTAATGAGGGGCTTTATTTTTATTTTTTTGCACAAAAAACGGGTCTTGCACAGTTCAAAAAAAGCTTCTAAAATTCCCAATGTATTTAGCAAACTCTCTGAGAAATAAAAGCATATATATATCTATATAGATATATATGTATATATATATCTATATAGAGATATATGTATAGATATATATCTATATAGATATATATATGTATGTATATCTATATAGATATATATTTATCTCTCTCTCTCTCTATATATATATATATAGATATATATCTATATATATAGATATATATATCAATATATATATCTATATATAGATATATATATATCTATATATAGATATATATCTATATATATATATATCTATATATATATATATATATATATACCTCTGTATATATATATAGATATATTACATATAGATAATTTATACATTATAAATTATAAAGAGGTAGTTAAAAATTAATTCACATGCTAAAAGTTTTGTGTTAGTTTGTCATACGTTAAATAAAAAGAATGCCCACAAGAAAAATGACTAAAGCACAATAAAATTAAGATGCCGAAAAAAAAGCTATAATAAAAAAAAAAGAATTGTTTTACATTTTTTCTTTTTTTGTAGATGCCGGGTATTTATTATATTTATGGCGATCATAACATTTTCTGCTATCCTACTGGGATACCTTAATAAGTTGTTCATCGCAGGTACACAATCCCTTTTCCAAACATTACATCCATAAAGGCAGATTTATAATGGTACTTAGCTCTTCAGACAATGCAACACCTCATAGTAATATACAAGGCCTAGCTTAGCGATGGCACTTGAGGGATACGCAATGTGGGTAATGCCATCTCGCCTTGAAATATATCAACCCTTTGCAGACAGTGGTGAAGGAGATTCTCATAAGTTTTTAATGAAGGCGTGATGGATCTCGTGCTATGTGGATATAGTTTGTTACTGATCGCGGCAATCCACCCTGGCAAGGTAACCTCCGGGGAGCGGAGCGATTTATGGAGTGACACATTAGCGCCTCTATTTGAGGAGATGTGACCTTTTTTTGGAGCACCACAAATCCATAAGTCATCTGAAAGCAATTATTTGTCCAAGCTAATTAACCATATTTTTTAACAGATTACTTTTCAGCGGCGTTAGCGGGAGAAGCTCACACTGATGTTTATCTGTTGGAGATGTGATAGACAGAAGGAAGCAAAGTTCGTTAAATCTACTTTCGGTTGAATGGCTGGTGTGAAAATTCACTGCTGTTGCTGAATATTTTCACTATGGGCTCTTATGGGGTTATTATGGGGTTATGGAAATATAATTATCAATTTTGATCGCTGATCAGCAGTTTAAATAAAGGCAACATACATAAAAATAACATATATCAAGGTACACACCTTAGACCAGCCTTTCTCAGCCTTTTTACCCCAGAGGAACCCTTGACATTTTTTTCAGGTTTCAGGAAACCCCTGTTAAAACCAAATTAAAAGGGGGTCAGAAGGTACTGGGAAAAATGCCCATTATAATGATGGTCAGAATGCCACCCTTACAGACAGCTAAAAAAGATCATTGGTGTAATGCAACAGTCTCTGCCAAGTGGTGTTGGTGCTATGCAGGCACAGTCAGATGGGAGGTCATTTAACTACAGCTTAAGCAACCCCTAGCAACCTCTGAAGGAACCCTAGGCTTTTATAGAACCTTGGATGAGAACCCCTAGCAATTTTTGGAGGAACCCTAGGGTTCCATAGAACCTTGGATGAAAACACCTAGCAACATCTGAGGGAACTCTAGGGTTTCATAGAATCTTGGATGAGAACCTTTAGGAACCTCTTAAGGAAATCTAGAGCCTTGGATGACAACTGCAAGCAACCTCTGGAGGAACCCTAGGGATCCATAGAACCCTGGCTGTGAATCCCCTAACAACCGCTGAAGGAAACCTAGGGTTCCATAGAACCTTGGATAAGAACCCCTTGCCACCTCTGTAGGAACCCTAGAGTTTCAAAGAACCTTGGGTGAGAATCAATAACAACCTCTGGAGGAATCGTAGGGTTCCAAAAAACCTTGGATGACAACATCTAGGAACATCTGAAGGAACTCTAGGATTCAATAGAACATTGGATGAGAACCCCATCAACCTCTTAAGAAACTCTAGGGTTCCATAGAACCTTGGATGAAAACTCCAAGCAACCTCTTGAGGAACCCTGGGGTTTCATAGAACCTTAGATGAGAACCCGTAGCAATGTCTGAAGGAACACTAGGGTTCCATAGAACCTTGGCTGAAAACCCCTAGCAACCTCTGGGGGAACTCTATACTTCCATAGAGCCTTGGATGACAACTCAAAGCAGCCTGTGGAGGAACCCTAGGGTTTCATAGAACTCTGAATAATAATCCCCAGCAACCTCTGGAGGAACCCGCGGGTTCTATGTAATATGGATGAGACTCTGTAGAAACCTCTGTAGGAACTCTAGGGTTCCATAGAACCTTGAAACACAACTTCAAGCAACCTCTGGAGTTTCCATAGAACCTTGGATGAGAACCCCTAGCAACCTCTGGAGGAACTCTGGGGTTCCTTGGGACCTTGAATGAGAATGGCTAAAACCAACCACTAAGACTAAGTTTGCACTGGTGGCAGAGGGATCAGTCACCTGTTTTTACTGCCTCCTGACCACCCAAGTCCAAATTTACATGGCGGCTGGATGAGTAAGTTAACATTGCCATGCTCGCAATACTCCGCTCCGCTTTACAGGGTGGCAAATTTAACTTGGCAAGGACGTTGTTACCCTTTTAAAGAAAGTGCTGTTAGAACCATTGAACACCTCTTTGTCTCATCCTCTCCATAACATAGGTGGTGTTCTGTAGCTCACATAGGTAACCTGGGCAGGAAGATAAGACTGCCTGAGCTAAGGACAGCAACTGTGGCAGGATCAACAGGTGATTTCAATGGCATTGTTAACAAAACAGAAGGTTGGGAATGACAGATGTTCATTGTCGGGGTTTACATTACACTTTAAGTGCTCTTCTATAAAACATGGAATTATAATGCAATTCCATTATTCTCTGCAGGTCTCTCTACCTCCGCCATGATCAGAATGCGGGACATGATCATCACGCAATTGTATTTCTTTGCACACCGACAATAACTTCCAACAGTTTGGGAGTCCTAATCCGGCTCTCTGGAAACAAAACACTCCATCTGTTAGCACACAAAGCAGAGTAATAATTCTCCGATTTTTCTGTTATTATTAATTACTGGATGCGCCATCATTCATCCTATCTGTAATAAAGCTGTCTCCTCTGTCTCTGTGTTAGATGTATCTTGTTTATTGCATCATTGACACAAATATATGATTTCTGAACTGTTGGGAATAATGGGTGAGCAGACCCTGTAATTAAAATTATAATAAAAATGATTACACAACAAAACCAGAAGTGACATGGGTTGGAAATAAGAACTGGAAGAACGGATGAGCTCCCAAGCAAACTCAAAGTTCTACAGGCATTTCTATGGTGTATCGTTTTTGTAATTGTAAAGGTTCAGCATTGTTGCATTGTGGTGCCATTTATAAAAATAAAAAACCCTCTGTGTGCAGCTCGCCCCCCACCCCCCCAGCACAACTAATACTTACCTGAGCCTCATCTCGATCCAGCAATGTTGCACGAGAGCCTCAGCTGTCTGGGACTCTCCCTCCTGATTGGCTGAAACACAGCAGCGGGCGCTATTGGCCTCCGCTGCTGTCAAAGTCAGTGAGCCAATGAGGAGAGAGAGGGGGTGGGGCCGAGCCATGGCTCTGTGTCCCAATAGACACACAGATTAGCGGCTCGGTTCAGGTGCCCCTATAGGAAGCTGCTTGCTCTGGGAGCGCTCGGCAGGAGGGAGGAGCTAGGAGCGCCGGTGAGGGACCTGAGAAGAGGAGGCTCTGGGCTGCTCTGTGCAAAACCACTGCAACAGAGCAGGTAAGTATAACAGGTTTGTTATTATTAAAACAAAAAAACAAGACTTTAATATCACTTTAACCACTTGCCGACCAGCCGCCGCAGTTTTACTGCGGCAGAATGACCACGGCTGGGCGAAACGACGTTATGTTACGTCGCTTCGCCCTGTGGCCACTAGGGGCACGCTAGTGCCCGGCGGGCGCGATGACACCCGGGCTCCCACGATCGCTCTTGACACATCGAGAACCGGGATCTGTGTGTGTAAACACACAGATCCCGGTTCTCTGAGAGGAGAAGAGACAGATTGTGTGTTCATACAAAGTATGAACAGCGATCTGTCATCTCCCCTAGACAGTCCCCTCCCCCCTTCAGTTAGAACACACACTAGGGAACACAGTTAAGCCCTTGATCGCCCTCTAGTGTTAACTCCTTCATTGCCAGTGACATTTTCACAGTAATATAGCACCGAAGTAGCACCGATCGCTGTATAAATGCCAATGGTCCCAAAAATGTTTTCAAAGTGTCCAATGTGTCCGTCATAATGTCGCAGCCCCGATAAAAATCACAGAACGCCGCCATTACTAGTAAAACAAAAATAATAATAAAAATGTTATTTTGTAGACGCTGTAACTTTTTCGCAAACCAATCAATATACGCTTATTGCGATTTGTATTACCAAAAATACGTGGAAGAATACATATCGGCCTAAACGGAGAAAAAAAGTACAAAATATTGTGTTTTTTTTTTTCAAAATTGACGCTTTTTTTTGCTTATCGCGCAAAAGATAAAAAGTGCACAGATGATCAAATACCACCAAAAGAAAGCTCTATTTGTGGGAAAAAAAGGACGTCAATTTTATTTGGGTGCAGCGGTACACGACCGCGCACTTGTCAGTTAAAGCGACGCAGCGCCGAATCTCAAAAAATGGCCTGGTCATTCAGCAGCCAAATCTTCTGGGGCTGAAGCGGTTAAAGCTTTTGTAAAGGCTTTTTTTTGGGGGGGGGGGGGGGGAATAACAGATATGTCATACTTACCTACTCTGTGTAATGGTTTTGCACAGAGAGTCCTTAATATCCTCTTCTGGGGTCCCCTGCCGGCTCCTTCTTTTCTTAGTGTGCTACCATAGAAAGCCTCTCCCTAAGGGGGTACACCTGCAGGCTTGATCTCGAGCCAGGCTGTGCGCATCTATTGAGCGTGGCTTAGCCCTGTTCCATTTTCACTGTGTCCTAAGAGGAGAGGAACAGAGACCAGCACTTCTGCAGACGGGCACTGCGCTGGATCGAGATAAGACTTGGGTAAGTATAAGGGGGGTGGGGGGGGGGGGCAATACAAGTACTGGGACATTTTTTTACCTTAAGACAAAGAATGCATTAGGATAAAAAATGTTGAGCCTTTGGAACCAACCTCTTTTAGGTAACATACGTTGATGCATAGTATAATGTGTATCAATGCACATGTGTGGTAATGCACCACAATTGGCCTTTTAGGGCTCGGTCGCACTCCGTTTTTGGATTGCTCTTCAGAGAGCATCTGACAGGTGGTGTAGGGGTGTTATATCACCTCCTCTCGACCGTCTTTAACGCCTTGAACCCCAAACTAGTGTGCCGCAACATGTGGTTGCGGGGCACTTGCAGAGTGACCCCATTCACTTGACAGGTTGTATAATTGAAGTCATTGGATCAGCATACCGGCCAGGCCAGTAGAATTTGCCAATATTTGCTCATTAAATGTTTCCTTTACGGCTCATTATAGGACCATGACCCCCCCACCGGTAAAGCATCTTGTTCCCATGTTGACGAGGACAAGGGCCTCTTTCCCATAACCATGGCCAGTGGTTGTGGGGGTCTGCAGACAGGAGGCTTATTGGAATCTAGAAGTCCCTTTTAATAACAAGCCCTTTGTTAAAAAAAAAAAAAAAATCCCTAAAAATGTCAATCGTAAATCCAATCACTTGGATCACTTGACTAGCCGGAAAAAAAAAAAAACACCTGATGACCCAGTGCGCATGGCCAATCACTAGCAGTAAAATGACAGATCCTCGAGCTGCTATTATCTATATAAGGGAAGGGGCGGGGTAGCGGTGACATTAGTGCCCATATATAGGCAGTGACCATATTTGGGCAGTGATGTCACTGCTATCCCTGCCCTTTTACTGACATGACCAGGGGATTCCTGGTGACCTCAGCTGTTCCTAAGGACGCTACGGATGCCAGCACCTGCCACTTCCTTAGGAACCAGCGACAATGGGAAGCTGTCATATATAGAAGTGGTAGAAATTATGGTCAGCTCCCACTGAATAGGGGGGGTCAGATGGCAAAAAATTCAACCGGAGACTTCTCACAGCCAAAAATCAGTCTGACCTTGGTTCAGACCAAACTACCGGCTTACCACCAAATGCCTTTGTAAATCCAGTTATCACCTGAAAGTAGCAGTGGCGTTGTCATTGTACTTTAGAGAGCTGAGCTGTGGAAGGGAACCAGCAGGCCCCACCCATTAGAAAAAAAAAACGACAGGAGGGGGCGGAGACAAGACCAGTCACCTTCAGGGCCGTCTTTAACCACTTGAGCCCCGGAAGGATTTCCCCCCTTCCTGACCAGGTCACTTTTTGCGATTCGGCACTGCGTCGCTTTAACTGACAATTGCGCGGTCGTGCGACGTTGCACCCAAACAAAATTGCCGTCCTTTTTTCCCCACAAATAGAAATTTCTTATGGTGGTATTTGATCGCCACTGCTGTTTTTTTTTTTTTTTTTGCGCTATAAACAAAAAAAGAGCAACAATTTTGAAAAAACACAATATTTTTTACTTTTTGCTATAATAAATATGCCCCAAAAATATCTAAAAAAAACATTTTTTCCTCAGTTTAGGCCGATATGTACTTTTCTACATATTTTTGGTAAAAAAAAATCACAACAAGCGTATATTAATTGGTTTGCGCAAAAGTTACAGTGTCTACAAAATAGGGAATAGTTTTATGGCATTTTTATTATGATTTTTTTTGTATTAGTAATGGCGGCGATCTGCGATTTTTATCATGACTGCGACATTATGGCGGACACATCGGACACTTTTGACACTATTTTGGGACCATTGTCATTTATACAGCGATCAGTGCTATAAAAATGTACTGATTACTGTGTAAATGACACTGGCAGGGAAGGGGTTAAACACACTAGGGGGCAATCAAGGGGTTAAGTGTGTCCTAGGGAGTGATTCTAACTGTGGGGGGGTGGGCTATCACTGACATGACAGCAATCACTGCTCCCGATGACAGGGAGCAGTAGATCTCTGTCATGTCACTAGGCAGAACGGGGAAATGCCTTGTTTACATCTCCCCGTTCTGCCGCTCCGTTACACGATTGCGGGACACTGGCGGACATCAAGTCCGCGGGACCCACGGGCACGGTCACGCTGTACGCGGCGGTCGCACGCCCACTAGCCCCGCCAATTAAAGGGGACGTACAGGTACGCCCATTTGCCCACCGCTGCCATTGTGCCGATGTATATCGGCGTGCGGCGGTCAGCAAGTGGTTAATATTGATTGGACCCTGGGCAAACATTTTCTTGGGCCCTTCCTAATACACTTATCAACTATTTTGCGGGCAGTGGGGGCCCAAGGGGGAAGCTGCCTTGGGCCCCACAACAATGACTGGGCCCGGGGCAGCTGCCCCTTTTGCCCTGTGTTAAAGACAGCCCTGGTCACCCTGCTCAAATACAGAGAGCAGCCTTTGTTACAAGAAGCTCCTGCATAGAGGTAATATTTTTTGTTCAACTATTTTTTTAAAGAAAGATTCCAATACAAACGTATTGGCAATAATGCTGGAAGTATATGGTCACAACAGGTTTGTCGTAACAAGTTGAAGCATGGAAACGACCATGTAAAAAAAAAAAAAAAAAAAAGTAACAGTTGGCGGGGGAGGACAATCCTCCGAGAATGTATACAAAAGCAAGCTGAAATTCCAAATGTACAGCATGTGACTTAACCACTTCAGCTCCGGAAGGTTTTACTCCCTTCCTCACCAGGCCATTTTTGCGACATGGCATGACGTTACTTTAACTGACACTTGCGAGGTCGTGCGGCGCTGTACCCAAATAAAAATGATGTCCTTTTTTCCCCACAAATAGAGCTTTCTTTTGGTGGAATTTGATCACCTCTGCGGTTTTTATTTTTTACGCTATTAACAAAAAAAGACAGACAATTAAAAAATATATATATATATATATATATTATTTATAAATATTTTTATATTTATATTTTTATTTATAATTATTAACTATATGTATATATATATATATATATATATATATATATATATATATATATATATATATATATATATATATATATATATATATATTTTTTTTTTTTACTTTCTGCTATAAAACACACCCAATAAAAAAATTTAATTTCTTCATCAGTTTAGGCCAATATGCATTCTGTTACATGTTTTTGGTAAAAAAAAATCCCAATAAGCATATATTGATTGGTTTGCGCAAAAGTTATAGCATCTACAAACTATGGGATATTTTAATGGAATTTTTATGTATTTTTTATTTTTATTTTTTTTACCAGTAATGGCGGCGATCAGCGACTTATCGTGGGACTGGAACATTGCGACGGACAAATCAGACACATTGGGGTTGATTTACTAAAGGCAAGGAGACTGTGCACTTTGCAAAATGCAGTTGCACCCTGAAAGTGCAATTGCTCAGGAGCTTAGTAAATTGAGCAGAAGCTCTGCCGACTTCCATCATCCAATCACGTGCAAGCAAAAATGTTTTTTTTTTTTTTTTTAATTTTCCTTGCACTTGATTGGGCATTCTTTCCAAATTAAGCTTTGCCTCATTTACTAAGCTCTGGAGCAACTGCTCTTGCAGAGCGCAACTGCACTTTGCAAAGTGCACAGTCTATTTGCCTTTAGTAAATCAACCCCAATGTGTCTGATTTGTCCTCCGCAATGTCCCAGTCCCGCTATAAGTCACTGATCGCCGCCATTACTTGTAAAAAAAAAAAAAAATACATAAAAATGTCATAAATTTATCCCATAGTTTGTAGACGCTATATCTTTTGCGCAAACCGATCAATGCAAAGTGCACAGCCTATTTGACTTTAGTAAATCAACCCCACGTGTGTCTGATTTGTCCTCCGCAATGTCCCAGTCCCGCTATAGGTCGCTGATTGCTGCCATTACTAGTAAAAAAATAAATAAATACATAAAAATTCCATAAAAATATCCCACAGTTTGTAGACACTATAGCTTTTGCGCAAGCCAATCAATGCAAAGTGCACAGTCTATTTGCCTTTAGTAAATCAACCCCTAAGTGACACTTTTTGAGGACTGGTAACACTGATACATTGATCACTGCTAAAAAAAAATATGCACTGTCACTGTATTAATGGCACTGGCAGGGAAGGGGTTTATATCAGGGGCGATTGAAGGGTGAAATGTGTCCCTAGGCAATGCTTGCTAACTGTATGGGGGAGGCGCTTGTACTGTGGGAAGACAGAGATCCGTGTTTCTACTTAGCAGAAACACAGGATCTCTGTCTTCCCCTTGTCACAGAACAGCAATCGGTCTCGTTTACATCGGGCAGATGGTCGTTCTGCCCCTGTCTGGAATGACCGGTGAGTCCCGGCAGACATCGGGTCAGCAGGACCCGCTGATTGGCTGCTGCTGTGTGAAATCACAGTGGGAGCTGGTTGCCACAAACCCAGAAGAAGAAAAGATGCACAGGTACGTGATTTCGCCTGTAGGAGCGTGCGCCCCACATTACATGTACATGGGGCTGGTGGGCAACAGGGTCACAACAGGAAAGGTAGAGGGGGGTATTAAGATGGAATGTGCATGTTAGGGCACTCCAATCCATATATGAAAAAAGGGAGTTGCGCTAGTGCATGTGTAATCATAAATATGTAACCAAAAATGAACAGAATATAATAATACGTGCAGACACAAGTGAAAACAAATAACAATTGAATGTGATCCACCAAAATGTCCCATCAAAAATAAAAAGTTCAATGTAAATGGTAATGACTCCAGATAGCCCACAGATAGTGTAGAAAAAGTCCAGGTGATAATTGGTGCTTATTCCGTGACTACAAAGGAGGATCCACCACCGAAAAATGGAAGGGGTTAATGCTTATCAAATGGCCATGACCCCCCACCACAGAGGATCACAGCTAACAGAAAAACTTTAAACAGACAATGGGACAAGTAACAAGTATGGGGGCAGCAGTTTGGCACTCCAAGAAATGGAAGGTTATCAATAAGGGCATACTGGGGGGGAGATCTATCTAGAGGTCCAAGCCAGGTGTAGAAAAGCTGCAGAGGGAAGGAAAGAGAGGACAGAAACTTAAAGGATGTGAGGAGGCAGATAGATGAGTAAGTGAAGGGAATAGGAGAAGGCAAAAGAAAGGAAAAGGGAAGGAAGGGTGAAGAGAAGGGAGAGAAGAGGGAGTAAGGAATCCACTAGGGAAGGTTAGGAGGGCGATGACTAGACATGTGCACTGCCGAAAAATATGTTCGTTTCCGTCTCAGTCATTTTTTGTTTTTGTTTTTTTTCATTTTTCGGGTCATTCGTTATGATCGCAGTTCGTAAATTCGAAAATTCGTAAATTGGAACATTCGTAAATTCTAAAATACGAAAATAAGAAAGAAAATCTGAAAATTGGAAAGAACGAAAATCTGAAAATTCTAAATAATAACTAACTAATTAATAATAACTAACTATTAAATTATAGGTATTGGATTTTCCTATCAAATGTGGCTGTTAGTGAATGTAGCGAATGCAAATTTATCCGAATTTGCGAATTATACCGAAATAACGAGTGCCGCATCTAAATGGAACTGATTAAATTTATATTAAATAATAATAATAAAAAGTTTTTATTATTATTATTGTTATTTAATATTATTAATTTGCTGCGTTCCATTCGTTTACATTTGTTATTTCGGATAATTCGGAACTTCGGATAAATTCGTATTCCTTACGTTCACTAACACCAGAAAAATAAGAAAATGCGGCGGGTAAAATGATTGAGTGTAAACAGTGATATTATGTTCACTAACAGCCAAATTTGAAAGTTAGTTCCAATACCTGTAAGTTAATAGTTATTATTTCATATTTTCAAATTTTCAGGTTTTCATATTTTCGAATTCCGAATTTTTGATTTTACGAATTTTTGAATTTCCGAATTTTCGAATGTCTGAATATTCAAATTCACGAATATTTGGAGAAATTAGTTAAACAGGTTTTCGTTGGTTCGGTTGTTTCCCGAATGAACAGATTTGTCGAAATCCATCAAAAAACGAATTCGGAACTAAACGAATTGCACATGTCTAGGGATGACAGACCCAAGATCAGGATGGAGAAAGTATGCGTAGGAAGTTATGGAAGCAATAAGGCTTCATCAAAACCAGGGGGTTAGTAATGGTTACGCAGGGTTTCCAGAGTTTCTCGAATATACTAATCTAATAGGGCAGCTTCCAGTTTGGCATGAATCATTGCTTGGGAAATTCTAATTTTTGCCGCGACTATACTCAAGGAAGGGGACTTCCTGGCCTTAGCAACGGTCTGTTTGGCCGCAGCAGTGATGGGTAGCAGAAGTTTAAATTGGCGGCGTGTCAAAGCCATGGGTTTTTTTTTTTTTTTAGGAGAGCCACAGTTGTGTCCGGCAGTAAGGGTGTAGCAAAAAGTTTTGATAGGATCATGAAGATCTCTTCCCAGAAGTATTTTACTGTGTGGCATTCCCACCAAATATGGAGGTGCCCACCTCATTACAGCCAATGTCACGTTGGATTACTGCACAGATCTGGAGGAAATACACAAAGCTCACCAAGATTTAAGGAAGAAAACACAAGCCTCTTGTAATTTGGTAATATTTTCTTGGCACTGTGTTCAGCTTTGAAGTCCCAACTATTTTTTTTTTTATTTTTTTTTCTGCTAAAATAAAATAAACAGACACATAAAAGCTCCCTAAACTTCAGTGAGCATTCTCAGTGCATCTGGCCAGGATATGAATTAATCTTAATTAATCTACATGCGAATTAAGCGTTTAACACTTAGCGGGGTGCAACCTAATGAGAACGCCTTCCTAAGGAGACACATTGACGCTTTGACGCTCATTTAAATCACAGAGCTGGAAGGGGAAGTGTATTTCTACTCTAAAACACATAAAATGGTTCCAGCACTGACAACGCACAGCAAATATTCACAGATCCAAAAGGCAACCTTTCAAGGAAGATGCAATTGAGCTGCCAATGCCGATCGTGTTGAAAAGAGACCCGTTATAGAGGAGTAAGTGTTGGTGGAGCCCTGGACCCCAGTGTAGATAGGTGTTGTGACAGACCCAACCAGGACAGGGGCTTTTGGATGGGATTGAAGGCTAGCTTTTTGGCTACTGTCTGACTATGGGCTTTGGCTTTTAGGGGGAACACTACTCTTTGAAAGGTATGTCTGCTTGGGGGACCCTTGGAGTGGTCTTGCTTCAGGTTCAAGTCCATGTCTCCCCAAAACACACAGACTCTGGGAACTGGGGAACCCAGATGCATATTTGGGGTCTCTAGGTCCAAAACAGCAATGACTACTTCAGACTGTGAGACTTAGAGCAGGTGTTAATTTATTCAGCTCAAAGCAAACTGGTCCTGGAGGTGGTCTCCTGCTATAGTCTGTTTATTAAGTGTGTCTCTTCCACTGTGTATTCCCATTGTTAATTAAGTTAATTGTTTGTTATACAAACTTATTGATCAGAATTTCATTTACAGCAGTGATAAACCCGCTGTCTTTTTTTTTTTCCCTACACCTGTAAGGGAAAAGGCATAATGAGCTAGTATGCACCACATACTAGCTCATTATGAGATACTTACCTTAGAACGAGGCGCCGACATCTCACCCGGTCCACGCCGAGGGAGCTAACATTTCCCCTCGGCGTGCCTTCCGGGTAACGCGGCTCCGGCGCTGTGAGTGGCCGGGGCCGTGATGTCGTCACTCCAGCGCCTGCGTGTGGGAGAATTTTTTTACGGCAAAGTCCGGCGGCTGCCGGGCTTTCAGCCGAGAATCCCCTGTGCGCATGCGCCGCTGCAGTCAGCGGCTCATTGCGAGGGGAATATCTCCTAAACCGTATAGGTTTACGAGATATTTTTTTTTTACCTACAGGTAAAAAGTTTTAAAAAAAGGTATACAACTGCTTTAACGTTATCTTTTGTCTTGTGTTTTGACTTGTACACTGCAATATTTTCAATAAAACATTTGAACAAGTTAATTGTGTCACCTATTGTTCCTGTTTGTTGGGTAACTTGGCTAACTCTTGGAGGTATCTATAATGGGATTAGCCTTGTTTCAGCTTTACCTTATTATCTAAACCAGTGTGTCAGGGGCATGCTGGCCATAGCACAGCTGAAGTTCCCAGGCAAGGGCAAATACGCATGCGCAGATGCACTCGCGCATGCGCAGATGCGCTTGCGCATGCACGCACGTGTTAGCCATTAAGGCTGGCGCCAAACGGCCTATATCAGGGCAGCAGCTGTACTAGTGCTTTGATGTCTGATCTGCAGCTTTACCTGTATACCTGTTCCTGTGATCTCTGCTTGATTCCTGTGTTTGACCCGGCTTATCCTGACCACACTTGCTCTCCACCTGTCCTGACCTCGGCTTGCCTTAAGACTTTGTTATATCTTTCATCTGCCTGATATCCTGCTGCCAACCTCTGCCTGCACATTGACCATTCTATGCCTGCTGTTTATGCTTGTCTCTGAGCATCTGTTGCTGACCTAGCTTTTCTGACCCTGCATCCAGTTATCCGTCTGTTCTGCTCTGCAAGGTGTCTGGTAACACCGGTCCTCTATCTGCTGTGTGTCTGCATCTACTTTGCCTGCTGCCATCCGCTGCTCCAGCCATCCAGCCCTGGTGACGCACTTGCCACACACCTCTGTGACCAACAGAAGATCTTGCAGGCACTCTTACCTCACCATGCTCTCCCGGCCACTGTCGCAACTCAGTGGCCCTTAAGCCAGGGCTGTACGAGAGGTCTCCCTCTACACGTCAGGCTCTGTCAAAAGGTACATGACACAGTGGTTCTCAACCTCAGTCCTCAAGTACCCCCAACGGGCCATGTTTTGGGAACTTCCCTTAGATAAAATAGCTCTCATCAATACCATGTCATTGATGTTGATTTAAAGCAGTTGTCCAAAGTAAAGGAAAACCTGAAAACATGGCCCATTGGGAATACTTGAGGACTGAGGTTGAGAACCACTGTGTCACGTACCTTGTGGGAGAACCACTGATCTAAACCATTGTGTGATGTTTTTGGTAAATATTTGGTTTTATTGTTCATGTGGTGACTGATCTACTTGTACTACTGTATAAAAACCTGTACTTTTTTTCCAATAAACAGTCATTCCTTTGGTTCTATTCCCACATCTTGTTTATGTACGATGATTGGGGTAAAAAGGGCTGGTATTAGCTCTTGGTCTGCTCCGAATGGTTTGGAGGGCAGGAGGCACTGTTTTGGCGAAAGGAAGCAAATAATCGGGGTGCATGAGCGGTTCCGTCACAGGCGTTGTAATTTTAAGATGAAGGCAGCTCTCCAAATACCAAGGCCAGCGCTATAAATGCCAATACCAAGGGGTTAAGGTAGGTCTTTGGAGCAATGGCCAAAGAAAAATAGAAAGACAAATGTACCATGAATGTGAAGATTGTTTTTTTTTTTGGCCACAATGGTATAAATAAGGCCAATGTTTTGAGAGTGCTACCGATCCCACCTAAATCAGGGCTGGTGTAGATAGGAACATCTCTCGTGGATGACTGGACCAAATTTACTTTTGTTTGAAATGGGATTTCTAAATTCGGCTCTGGCCCTGCCAACACATAGCAATCCTTCACAGTTAGATCCAAAGGGAACCTTTCTGGGAAGATATAGAGGAGCCCCATTGCTGACTGCGTTTTAAAAAGACCCATTACAGAGGAAGAAGTTTTGGTCGAATGTGTACCCAAGTGTAGATAGGTGTTGGATTTCAGGATGGAGTCAGCTATCCAAATACCAAAACCAAGGGCAGCTGTTTAAATACAGATGGTCCAAGGTAGGTCTTTGGAGTAATGACCATAGAGACAAATGTACCATGGATGTGAATGAATGATTAGTTTGTTTTCTTGGTCACAATGGTATCAACTAATGGCCAACATTTCTAGGGCTTCACCGATCTCCCATAATCAGAGCTGGTGTAGATGAGACCATCTGACTGGACCAAATTTATATTTTCTGGAAGTTGGATCTTCCAAATTTATGCCTAGGTTTCTATTAAGGTGAAAACAGGGCTGGAAGCTAGATCTGGGAGACATCTGGGTTAATATTTGGGAAGTCATACTACAGGAGTTAACAAACACTTCTCTTTTAGCTACTCATAGACAAACTCAACTATTAATTATTAACAGAGTAAATTAAACCCTAGAGTCCTTATATAAAATTGCCCATGAGGAGGATCCTTTTACAATGACCTCGGAGCAAATATGAAAGCAGTTATAATGCAATGCTAAGGAATCAGTGAGCTGGTAATGTCATACAGCAAATACTGGAACTGTGCAAAAAAACAATATATATATATATATATATATATATATATATATATATATATTTATATGTATATATATATAGATATAGATATATATCTATATAGATATATAGATATATATGTATATATATGTATATATATATATATATATATATATATATATATATATATATATATATAGATATATATATATATAGATATATATCTATATATATAGATATATATCTATATAGATAGATATATATATCTATATATATATAGATATATATATCTATCTATATATATATATATATATATATATATATATATATATATATATATATAAATCAAATATCTAAGTATCTCCCCCTTCTGCCTCAGTGCCTGAAATATGTTAGATTGCCAGCCTTGGGCAATAGCGACAGGGCATAAATCCCCATTCTCAATCTGATTTTTGCTGTGCAGGACAACAAGAAAAGATAATATAAAGATCTATTTGAGATGCTTATGCCAGCAGTATTTCAGAATACGATTATGTAAACGTTTGTTAGCCTCTGGGTATTTTCTAGATCTATATAGATATAAGATGTTCTTCTAAGTCATAAAAGATAAGCTATTCTTTCAAGCCAGATATGTCCCCTACAACAGCTCCAGCAGGGCGCACATACAATTTCCATCCCTTCCCACTCAACCCAGACATCCCTTTAATAGGGTCTTTACACCTGGGGGTGGGGGCAGGAAAGGGTGGGATAAAAAAGGTGACCATTGTGATTGGTTCACATGATCAGGAACCAGTCCCACTAGTTTCCAATCATTAGTACAGACTGAAAGCTGTCTGAGCATGCTCTCAGTGCAGAAATCTCTGCCACTCATGGACACCCATGAATGAGTGGCATTTGGGTGTTAAAGCTTACCACTTTGCCACCGCACATATGCATTACATGGGCGGCATGAAGTTAAGATATGGCAATACAAAATGTTGGCTTAGGGGTACAGTGAGGGTTTAAATACCCCCAGGTGACTGTCCCTTGAACCCATTTGGGTTGAATAGTAATAGATACAACCAGCAGAGGCCAGTAGGCCAGTACTAGCACATGTAGACTAGAAGGATCCAGTGACTGCTGCCTATAAATCCTCTAGTAGTGAATAGGGATGAGCTTCGTGTTCGAGTCGAACCCATGTTCGACTCGAACATCGGCTGTTCGACCGTCCGTCGAATTGCGAACGATATGGGCCGTTCGCGCCAAATTCGTGTGGCGCGTCACGGCCCATAATTCACTGCGGCATCGCAGTGCATTGCTGGCTGATGATTGGCCAAGCATGCACTATGACCCGCATGCTTGGCCAATCACAGCGCCGCCTGAACAGAGAGCCGTAATTGGCCAAAGCCAAGGAGGCTTTGGCCAATTATGGCTCAGGGGATTTAGTACACGCCCCACACTATATAAGGCCGCCTGCACGGCGGCCCTGTGTAGTGTGTGTTCCGGCGTTGAAAGAGATAGACAGAGAGACAGTGTTTGATTTGAGTTAGATAGATTAGGCAGAACAGTCAGTCAGTTAGCTGCACTTACAGTGTATTGTGTATATATATGCATCCCAGGTGTTGCATATATATATATACACTGTATTCAGTTTAGCTAGATCCGTTCCTGTTATCTTCTATCTAGACTATTTACATTCAGTGCAGTGTGTCCTGCTCACAGTGTTCAGCTAGATCCGTTCCTGCTATTTACATTCAGTACAGTGCTTCCTGCTCACAGTGTTCAGCTAGATCCGTTCCTGCTATTTACATTCAGTGCAGTGCGTGCTGCTCACAGTGTTCAGCTAGATCCGTTCCTGCTATTTACATTCAGTGCAGTGCGTGCTGCTCACAGTGTTCAGCTAGATCCGTTCCTGCTATTTACATTCAGTGCAGTGCGTCCTGCTCACAGTGTTCAGCTAGATCCGTTCCTGCTATTTACATTCAGTGCAGTGCGTCCTGCTCACAGTGTTCAGCTAGATCCGTTCCTGCTATTTACATTCAGTGCAGTGCGTGCTGCTCACAGTGTTCAGCTAGATCCGTTCCTGCTATTTACATTCAGTGCAGTGCGTCCTGCTCACAGTGTTCAGCTAGATCCGTTCCTGTTATCTTCCTACTGACAGGCAGGCTTGTCTGGTTACAGTATATAAAGCTACCTGAAGAAAATTACAGGTGTTCTTTTTGATCCTATTAGTACCACGGTCAGGCAGCTAGACTATTTACATTTAGTACAGTGTGTCCTGCTCACAGTGTTCAGCTAGATCCGTTCCTGTTATTTACATTCAGTGCAGTGTGTCCTGCTCACAGTGTTCAGCTAGATCCGTTCCTGCTATTTACATTCAGTACAGTGCGTGCTGCTCACAGTGTTCAGCTAGATCCGTTCCTGCTATATACATTTAGTGCAGTACGTCCTGCTCACAGTGTTCAGCTAGATCCGTTCCTGTTATCTTCCTACTGACAGGCAGGCTTGTCTGGTTACAGTATATAAAGCTACCTGAAGAAAATTACAGGTGTTCTTTTTGATCCTATTAGTACCACGGTCAGGCAGCTAGACTATTTACATTTAGTACAGTGTGTCCTGCTCACAGTGTTCAGCTAGATCCGTTCCTGTTATTTACATTCAGTGCAGTGTGTCCTGCTCACAGTGTTCAGCTAGATCCGTTCCTGCTATTTACATTCAGTACAGTGCGTCCTGCTCACAGTGTTCAGCTAGATCCGTTCCTGCTATTTACATTCAGTGCAGTGCGTGCTGCTCACAGTGTTCAGCTAGATCCGTTCCTGCTATATACATTTAGTGCAGTACGTCCTGCTCACAGTGTTCAGCTAGATCCGTTCCTGTTATCTTCCTACTGACAGGCAGGCTTGTCTGGTTACAGTATATAAAGCTACCTGAAGAAAATTACAGGTGTTCTATCCCAGCTTAGTGCAGCTACAGGCCATTAGTATGTCTGGAAGGCCAAGAAGGAGAGGCAGACAGTCACAAGCCAATAAGAGAGGGCAAGCAGGCTCTGTGTCTAGTGCTGGTCGTGGAGACGGTGCATCCTCATCAGCACGTGGCCATGGGACACGCTTGGCCTTTTTTTCGGCAGCTGGCCGTGTTGAGCCGCAACATGCGGAAGACTTGGTCGAGTGGATGACCAAGCCGTCCTCATCCTCCTCATCCTCTCTCACCCATGCCCAGGGTGCTTTGTCTGGCAAAGCAGCGGCCTCTTCCCTCAGCTCAATGTCATCAGTGACTCCTTCCCTAGCCCCACCATGTCCTCCTGAGGATTCCCTCGAACTGTTTGACCACAGTGTTGGGTACATGCTCCAGGAGGATGCCCAGCGTTTGGAAGGCTCTGATGATGATACTGAGCTCAATGAAGGCAGTAACATGAGCACGGACAGAGGGGGTGCCCAAGAAGGACAGCAATCTGGCAGTCATGCTCCCCCTGCTGCAGCATACTGCCAGGTTTGCTCCAGTGATGAGGAGGGAGGGGATGATGAGGTCACTGACTCAACGTGGGTGCCTGATAGGAGAGAGGAGGAGGAGGAGGAGGAGGAGGAGGAGGAGGAGGAGGTGGCACATCACCAACTAGGCAGGATGCCCTCCAGGGGCCAGCCTAAGGGCAGCACATTGACTGCATCACACCCCAAAGCTCCACATGTGCAGGGCGCTGCAGTCTCTGCGCGTTATTCAAAAAGTTCTTTGGTGTGGGCCTTTTTTGAGACGAGTGCATCAGATCGCACCGCTGCTATTTGCAATATATGTCTCAAGCGTATCTCGCGTGGCCAAAACATCTCCCGCTTGGGTACCACATGCTTGACCAGACATATGTTGACCTGCCATGCAGTTCGTTGGCAAGCGTATCTAAAAGACCCACACCAAAGAACAAAGACGATCTCTCCTTGCTCCTCATCAGCTGAGATTTCCAACCCCACTAGACCTTCAGTCCTCTCTGCGACCTGCAGTGAGAGGAATGAAGGTGTAGAATTAGGTGTGTCACAGCCAAGTACTTATGGGCAATCTGCTTTTGGTACACCGACGTCAGATTGTACCAGGCAAATTTCCCTGCCCCAGCTGCTGCACCGCCGAAAGAAGTTTGCTCCCAGCCATCCACATGCCCAGCGGTTGAATGCTAGCTTGGCAAAATTGCTAGCACTTCAACTGCTGCCTTTTCAGTTGGTAGACTCTGCCCCCTTCCGTGAGTTTGTGGAATGTGCGGTTCCTCAGTGGCAGGTACCCAAACGCCACTTTTTCTCACGGAAGGCGATTCCGGCTCTCTACCGGCATGTGGAAGGCAATGTCCATGCCTCGCTGGACAGGGCGGTCAGCGGTAAGGTGCATATTACCGCTGACTCATGGTCCAGCAGGCATGGACAGGGACGTTACTTAAGTTTCACGGCGCATTGGGTGACTCTGCTGGCAGCTGGGAAGGATGCAGGACAAGGTGCAGTAGTGTTGGAGGTTGTTCCGCCACCACGCCTCCAAAATGCTGATTGTGACACACCTCTCTCCTCCACCCCCTCCTCTTCTTCTTCCTCCATGGCCTCTTCCTCGGAACCAGCGGTGCTCCGTAGGCGTTCAAGGGGCTACGCAAGTACGCAGGCCAAAAGATGCCATGCGGTGCTTGAGCTGGTGTGCTTGGGGGACAGGAGCCACACTGGGGCAGAGGTTCTGTCAGCTCTGCAGGGGCAGGTTCAGAGGTGGTTGACGCCACGCCAACTTAAGGCAGGAATGGTGGTTTGCGACAATGGCACCAACCTCCTCTCTGCCCTCCGACAGGGACAACTGACCCATGTGCCCTGTTTGGCTCACGTCCTTAACTTGGTGGTGCAGCGGTTCTTGGGCAGGTACCCGGGCTTACAGGATGTCCTGAGGCAGGCCAGGAAAGTCTGTGTGCATTTCCGCCGGTCATATAATGCCAGTGCTCGGCTGACGGACCTCCAAAAGGAGTTTAACCTGCCCAAGAACCGCCTAATCTGTGACATGCCCACCAGGTGGAACTCGACGTTGGCCATGCTGCAGCGGCTGCACACGCAGCAGAGGGCCATCAATGAGTACCTGTGCGACTATGGCACCAGGACAGGGTCAGGGGACCTTGGTTTTTTTTCCCCACGCCAGTGGGCCATGATCAGGGATGCATGCACTGTCCTGTCACCATTCGAGGAGGCCACGAGGATGGTGAGCACTGACAGTGCATGCATCAGTGACACTGTCCCCCTTGTCCACCTGTTGGAGCACACGCTGCGTGGGATAATGGACAGGGCACTTGAGGCAGAACAGAGGCAGGAAGAGGAGGACTTCCTTAGCTCTCAAGGCCCCCTTTATCCAGACAGTGTTCCTGCGTGCCCGCCGATCACACAGGAAGAGGACGAGGAGGAGGAGGAGGAGGAGGAGGAAGATTGTGTCAGTATGGAGGTGGAGCCTGGCACTCAGCATCAGCAGTCTTTAAGGGATCAGTCCCAAGGAACACATGGACTTGTACGTGGCTGGGAGGAGGTGGCTGCGGACGTTGTTGTCCTTAGTGACCCAGAGGACTCCGGACCGAATGCCTCAGCAAACCTACGCTGCATGGCCTCCCTGATCCTGCAAAGCCTGCGTAAGGATCCTCGTATTCGTGGTATCAAGGAGAAGGACCAATACTGGCTGGCAACCCTCCTTGATCCACGTTACAAGGGTAAGGTTGCGGACCTTATCTTGCCATCGCAGAGGGAGCAGAGGATGAAACATCTTCGGGAGGCCTTGCAGAAAGGTCTGTGCAACGCGTTCCCAGAGACTGGGAGGTTACAAACTCCTGTTTCTGGACAACGTGTTGCTGAGGCTTCGGTCAGTCAAAGAAGGAGCGGTGGAGAAGGTGGCCGTCTGACCGATGCGTTCAGACAATTTTTTGGTCCGCAGCCCCAAGGTATGATCGGTTCCAGCAACCATCGCCAGCGTCTGTTTTACATGGTGCAGGAATACCTAGGGGCAAGATCAGACTTGGACACCTTTCCCACCGAAAATCCTCTGGGTTACTGGGTCTTGAGGATGGATCACTGGCCAGAGCTTGCACAGTATGCAATTGAGCTACTGGCCTGTCCTGCATCCAGCGTTCTTTCGGAACGCACATTCAGTGCTGCTGGAGGCGTGGTAACCGATCACAGGGTGCGTCTGTCCACCGACTCGGTCGATCGGCTGACCTTCATAAAAATGAATCAGTCTTGGATCACCACCAGCTACCAAGCACCTGATGCAGATGTAACCGAATAATTTTTTTTGAAATCTCAGATCCCTTCAAAGACTGCCTATGCTGATGCTGAGTGACTATCCCTGAGTAATTATCCTCTTCCTCCTCAATCATCACGCTGATAGCTTGTAAGAACATTTTTGGTTCTGGGCGCCACCACCAGTGCCTAAGGCACAATTTTTCAGCCCCTGTTTAACAGGGGCGTGTAATTACAATTTTTGATGTAATACTTTGCAGCAGGGCTCGTTCCTGCATTCCAACTAGAGTGTCTGTGAGGGGTTGCAGTGTTGTGGCACCAGCACCAGTGCCTAAGACCCAATTTTTCTGCCCCTGTCTAACAGGGGCGTGTAATTACAATTTTTGATGCAATACTTTGCAGCAGGGCTTGTTCCTGCATTCCAACTAGAGTGTCTGTGAGGGGTTGCAGTGTTGTGGCACCAGCACCAGTGCCTAAGACCCAATTTTTCAGCCCCTGTCTAACAGGGGCGTGTAATTACAATTTTTGATGCAATACTTTGCAGCAGGGCTTGTTCCTGCGTTTCAACTAGAGTGTCTGTGAGGGGTTGCAGTGTTGTGGCACCAGCACCAGTGCCTAAGACCCAATTTTTCAGCCCCTGTCTAACAGGGGCGTGTAATTACAATTTTTGATGCAATACTTTGCAGCTGGGCTTGTTCCTGCGTTTCAACTAGAGTGTCTGTGAGGGGTTGCAGTGTTGTGGCACCAGCACCAGTGCCTAAGGCCTAATTTTTCAGCTCCTGTTCAACAGGGGCATGTAATTACAATTCTTGATCTAATATTTCACAGCAGGGCCCTGTGAGGGCTTACAGTGTTTTGGCCACAGCAACACCTAAGGCCCAAATTTCTGCTGAGTATATAGGGCAGGACCCTACTTTCAAACATCTAACTTACAAACGACTCCTACTTGCAAACGGAAGGAGACAACAGGAAGTGAGATGAAATCTACCCCTAAGGAAGGGAAATTCTCTCCTGTAAGAGTTAATATGGGAAAACAATTTTTCCTTTCCACTGATGCTTTCCAATCCTTGTTCCACAAAAAAACCCAAATTTTCAAAAAACATTTTTCATTGGGACAAAAAAGTGAGGTGAAATCTTCTGAAGAGGAGGAAAGACGCAAAACAAATGTCACAGGGGTGATAACCCTTCCCTATGTTTTCCAAAAAGCTTAGAAAAGATTTTTTGGCTGGAGCTAAACACATTAAAAATGTTCAAAATTACAAACAGATTCTACTTAACAACAAACCTACAGTCCCTGTCTTGTTTGCACCGCCTGTATACTGCTGTTCAGAGTATATAGGGACCTTTCCTTATTTTAATTTGGGTGCGGGGTTCCCCTTAATATCCATACAAGACCCAAAGGGCCTGGTAATGGACTGGGGGGTACCCATGCCGTTTGTCTCACTGATTTTCATCCATATTGCCATGACCCGACATGACATTAAACCCGCAAGCAGTTTTAAATGAGATTTTTTCCTTTAAAAATGACATTTGGTGCAGGGACTGTTCTAAACATGGGAAACACGCGTCACTTTACAGGCATACTATAGACACCCCCCAGGTACGATATTTAAAGGAATATTTCACTTTTTTTTTTTTACTTTAAGCATCATTAAAATCACTGCTCCCGAAAAAACGGCCGTTTTTAAAAGTTTTTTTTGCATTGATACATGTCCCCTGGGGTAGGACCCGGGTCCCCAAACCCTTTTTAGGACAATACCATGCAAATTAGCCTTTAAAATGAGCACTTTTGATTTCGAACGTTCGAGTCCCATAGACGTCAATGGGGTTCTAACGTTCGTGCGAACTTGCGGTCCGTTCGCGGGTTCTGGTGCGAACCGAACCGGGGGGTGTTCGGCTCATCCCTAGTAGTGAATGACAGTGAATGAGTGTCTTCTTGCATGATGGCCAAAGTGGAAGGATCAGATCTGCTTATCCTTTAAAAGGGGCTTTTCTGTCCCTCCTGGTGTGCCTTTGCAACCCACAAATGGGTTTAATTAGGTGCCTGACTCCATGTGCCAGACCCACAGCACCTGGTGACTGTCCTTTGAACCCATTCTGGTGATCAGTAGCAGAACCAGTGTTGGAGGCTTTATGTGGTGGAGGCTTTATGACACAAACCAGTGTTAGTACCAATAAGAAGGACCCAGGGACTGGCACTTACTTCTCTTCTAGTGGTGAGTGACAGGCTTCTTGTATAATGGTCAAATAACAAGGTTTAAAGCTGCTGTTCCTTTATAAAAAGAAATTTCTGACCCTTCTAGTGAGTCGTTGAATCATGGATAAGGAGCATGTGCGCCCACAATTAGACTGAATTAGGTACTTTTTTCTATGTGTCAGACCCAATCCACCGCGTGACTGGTGGAGGGGAAATCATTTGGTGGAGGGGGGATTATGGTGTGGGGTTGTTTTTCAGTGGTTGGGGTTGGCAACTTTGTTCCAGTGAAGGGAACTCTTAAGGCGCCAGTGTACCAAGACATTTTGGAAATTTTCATGCTCCCAACTTTGTGGGAACAGTTTGGGGATGGCCCCTTCCTGTTCCAACATGACTGAGCACCATTGCACAAAGGAAGGTCCATAAAGACATGGATAAGCGAGTCTGGGGTGGAAGAGCTTGACTGGCCTGCACAGAGTCGTGACCTCAACCCGATAGAACACCGTTGGGATGCATTAAAGCGGAGACTGCGAGCCAGGCCTTTCTCGTCCAACATCAGTGCCTGACCTCACAAATGCACTTCTGGAAGAATGGTCAAACATTCCCATAGACACACTCCTAAACCTTGTGGACAGCCTTCCCAGAAGGGGAACTAAGACTGGGATGCCATTAGAGTTCATGTGCGTGTAGAGGCAGATGTCCCAATACTTTTGGTGATATAGTGTATCTGCTCCCACAAATTAATTTAATAAGATGCCTGCCTTCATGTGCCAGACCCAGAGCACCAGGTTTCTTGCAAACCACTCAAATGGCCAATGACCGTGGTAGAGGCTCTCTGACCAAGAACAGTGCTGGCATCAAGTGGATTAAAGCAGTGGCTTTCAACCTTAGTACTCAAGTACCCCCAACAAGCTATGTTTGCAGGGTTACCTTTATCTTGCACAGGTGGTTTAAATTTAGAGTCAATGGCTTTGTATTTTGGACTTCTATTTTATCTAAGAGAAATTCCAAAAACATGGCCTGTTGAGGGTACTTGAGGACTGAGGTTGAGGACCACTGGATTAACCCCTCCCCGACCGCCGCATGCCGATATACGTCGGCAGAATGGCACGGGTGGGCAATAGGGCGTACAGGTACGTCCCCTTTAAGATGCGGCATTGTGGGCGCCAGGGGCCGGCTGACAACTCATGGGGCCCCCGGGCAATAGGAGATTATGGGGCCCCCGGGCAATAGGAGAAGATTATGGGGCCCCCAGGCAATAGATTATGAGGCCACACAGTATACACACACACACATACAATTTACACACACAGACACACAATATACACACACAGTATACACACACAGAATACACATACACACACTGAAAAGGTACTGGAGAGGCGGGGCAGCTATAATCTTGGGATTTTTTAAAAAACACAGATTTTTACATACTGTCCCTGGTTTTATTGAGGCTGGCAACCATGATGGGGCCCCTTAGTGGCATGGGGCCCTCGGGCAGTCCCCGAGTTGCCGAATGGTCAGTACACCCCTGGTGGGTGCGTGCGCCCGCCGCGTGATCCGTGACCGCGGGTCCCACAGACTCGATGTCCGCCGGGTGCCCGCGATCGTGTCATGGAGCGGAAGAATGGGGAGATGCCTATGTAAACAAGGCATTTCCCTGTTCTGCCTAGTGACATGACAGCGATCACTGCTCCCTGTCATCGGGAGCGATGATCACTGTCATTTGAGTGGAAGCCCATCCCCCCCACAGTTAGAATCACTCCCTAGTACACACTTAACCCCTTGATCGCCCCCTACTGTTTAATCCGTTCCCTGCCAGTATCATTTACACAGTAATCAGTGCATTTTTATAGCACTGATCGCTGTATAAATGAAAATGGTCCCAAAATAGTGTCAAAAATGTCCAATGTGTCCGCCATAATGTCGCAGTCACGATAAAAATCGCAGATCGCCCCCATTACTAATAAAAAAAAAATAATTATAAAAATGCCATAAAACTATCCCCTATTTTGTAGACGCTAAAACTTTTGCGCAAACCAATCAATATACGCTTATTGCGATTTTTTTTGTTACCAAAAATATGTAGAAGAATACGTATCGGCCTAAACTGAGGAAAAAATAGTTTTTTTATATATTTTTGGGGGATATTTATTGTAGCAAAAAGTAAAAAATATTGCTTTTTTTTTCAAAATTGTCGCTCTTTTTCTTTTTGTTTATAGCGCAAAAAATAAAAAAAACGCAGAGGTGATCAAACACCACCAAAAGAAATCTCTATTTGTGGTTAAAAAAAAAAAAGGACGTCAGTTTTGTTTGGGTGCAACGTCGAACGTCCGCGCAATGGTCAGTTAAAGCGACGCGGTGCCGAACCGCAAAAAAGTGCTCTGGTCAGGAAGGGGTGTAAAATCTTCCGGGGCTGAAGCGGTTAAATCCGAGTCAATGGCTTGGTATTTTAGACAGCTATTTTATCTAAGAAAAATTCCCAAAACTTGGCCCTGTTTGGGGGGTACTTGAGGACTGAGGTTGAGAACCACTGCATTAAAGTGATCCATTGACAGGCATCCTATTACTTATCTTGCTGCAGATATTTCCCACTATCTAAGGTGTATCTGCAAAGGGATTTAGAAGCTGCACCTGATTAATAGCCCATCATTTAGGAGACTCCGGGATAATAGTTCTATACCTCTTATGAAGTGACAGTGAAATTCCTAGAAATCATATTAGAATATTGACAACTGTGCCTTGCTGTCAATATGTTGCTGGCAAAGCGAATGGCTGGTTTAATTTCGAACGATCTATGACAATTCAGAAGACAAAAAAAGCCACGTTGATTCAGCATATGCACCCCTCTCAGCACCAGCCAGTTTAGAACCGTGTCACCGCGGGAGGGGCCGGGAGATGGGCGAAGAGTAATGGGCCTGTTAAATGGGAATGCTGCATGTTTATCAGAAATTACCTGGCTTAGGAAAAAAAAAAAAAGTAATTTAGTAAAATAAATGATTATCCGATCGGAGGTAACGCTGTCAGCAAAAGCCGCCTTAGATTAATCTTTTTTTTTTTGTTGCTAATCCTTTCTAAACCAGCAACAGCAGCAAAAAAAGCACAAGCCTAATGCCATGACAATGCTAGTGGCATTAATGTTGTGACAATCCTAAAAAAAAGAAAAATCCCATTTTGTAAAGTGTGGAATTAATGTCACAGGATTCATTTATATGTCTGGGAGACCCGGTCAATGTTTGCATAAAACCCACCCGAAAAAAAAAAAAAACAAGGAAATGTGAACCATGGTTTGTACACTCAAATGTATTTCTTTAATTCTTTTATCTCGCAAAAGGGAATTCCATCATGCTTTAAAGAGGTCCACTGGACCACTTGTAGGACAACGTGGCAGGTTGGTATATAAGGTTGCCCAGTAGTCTGTCCCATTTGATGTCCCATGCTCCTTGGGACTAGAGTCTGAACTGCATGTGGGTGGGTGTTGCGTGGTGCGGTGGCGGTAAGGCCGTGCCATGCACGATTCGAATCTCGGCCGGCTCAGGAGGAACCGGCCAAGATTCGAACCGTTAATGGGCAGGCTGAATGTACCAAGTTGATTGATTAAATTACTTGATCAATCAACCTGCCCAATTTTCTTGCAATTATTGCTAGCGGCTGCTATAGCCGCTAGCAATAATCACTGTCTTTTCCAGGCGGGGAGGGCTTCCCCTGCCCGCCCCCGCTCCCTCGCCGGGAGAAGATAAGTGATGATTCCCCTGTCAACACTGTCTGTGTTTCTGGGGGAATCGTGCAAATTTCCTTCCTGTAACTGTGGCTGCAGAAAATAAATTTGCACCATGTATAGGGCCTGTGCTACCACTAGGCAAACTAGGCAGCTGCCTAGGGCGCCCTGCTGCCTAGGGCGCCCGGCCACTTGTGTTACTACTCTCTTCTCTCTGCAGCAAGCAACTAAGCATCAGCAGGCAGCCGCCCCTCCATTTGCACATATTGTCAGAGGCGCAGCAACAGCAGAGGACTGTGTCTGAGTCTTGACTCCCAAATGAATGAAAAGAAAACTTTCATTGAAAGGCACTGGTTGGCTACATTTGATGGGCGCTGGTGAGGCTACATTTGATGGGTGGTGGTAGGCTGCATTGATGGGCGCTGGTAAGCCTGCATTTCATGGGTGCTGATGAGGCTGCATTTCATGGGTGCTGGTGAGGCTGTATTTGATAGACGCTGGTGAGGCTGCATTTGAAGGGCGCTGGTAGGCTGCATTGATTGGCGCTGGTGAGGCTGCATTTGATGGGTGCTGGTGAGGCTGTATTTGATGGGTGTTGGTGAGGCTGCATTGATGGGCGCTGGTGAGGCTGCATTTGATGGGTGCTGGTGAGGCTGTATTTGATGGGCGCTGGTGAGGCTGAATTTGATGGGTGCTGGTGAGGCTGTATTTGATGGGCGATGGTGAGGCTGCATTTGATGGGCGATGGTAGGCTGCATTGATGGGCACTGGTGAGGCTGCATTTGATGGGTGCTGGTGAGGCTGTATTTGATGGGTGTTGGAGAGGCTGCATTGATGGGCGCTGGTGAGGCTGCATTTGATGGGTGCTGGTGAGGCTGTATTTGATGGGCGCTGGTGAGGCTGAATTTGATGGGTGCTGGTGAGGCTGTATTTGATGGGCACTGGTGAGGCTGCATTTGATGGGCGATGGTAGGCTGCATTGATGGGCACTGGTGAGGCTGCATTTGATGGGTGCTGGTGAGGCTGCATTGATGGGCGCTGGTGAGGCTACATTTGATGGGTGCTGGTGAGGCTGTATTTGATGGGTGCTGGTGAGGCTGCATTGATGGGCGCTGGTGAGGCTGCATTTGATGGACGCTGGTGTGGCTGCATTGATGGGCGCTCGTGAGGCTGCATTGAAGGGCGCTGGTGAGGCTGCATTGATGGGCGCTAGTAGGCTAAATTTAAGGGGCGCTGGTGGGATGCATTTAAGGGGACGCTGGTGAGGCTGCATTGATGGGCGCTGGTGAGGCTGCATTGAAGGGTGCTGGTGAGGCCGCATTGATGGGCGCTGGTAAGCTGCATTTGAGGGGCGCTGGTGGGATGCATTTGATGGGCACTGGGGAGGCTGCATTTGATGGGTGCTTGTGGGATGCATTTGATGAGCGCTTCATTAAAAAGGTTGGGGGGAAACATAGGCAGAGGAAAGGGGGTGGAGTCAGGGGTTAAGCCAGGGGGGGCAGCAAAATGAGGTTTCCCCTAGGGTGTCAAAAATCCTTGCACCAGCCCTGACCGTGTATAGCCAGCCCAACACACTCTGAATCCAGATGCAATCAAGAGAACTTGTATTGAAGTCAAAGTAAACAGTTCACAACAAGCCCAGTGGAAGGAAGCCCAACTGGGAACCCTCACAGATGACAACAGTGTGTAGTAAAGCAAGTCTCAGCTGAGCTCGTAGCTGTCTTGAGGGGCGGAGTGCGGCCTGGCTGATCCAAGCCCAATCAGGAAGGTTTCCAAGAAGTGCAGTGGGTCCCTGTGCTTTTCCTACCCGTCCGGAGCCTGTCCCTACCGCTATCTCTGACAGACTAAAGACGTTTCCCTACACTGTCCACGTGCTAAATGCACTTCAAACCCAATAGCTAGGGTCTTAAACAGACTCCGCCTGACCCAAGATGACTTTTAGAGTCACATGGGCTGTCAGCATCCAACCAGATTGCTGTTCCGGTGATACAGGAAACCAAAGAGGAACTAAAATCCTCCTGACTTCCTCTCCACCTGCACTGCCGCTGTATATGAGCGCCACCTGCAGTGGGGAAAACGGACTGCACCTGCCTGCATGCAGGTTGGTGGAAGAGTGTTAGGGTACAGGAAGGAGTGTCAAATAATTGAATCTGCTGCACTGGAAACATTAGAATAGAGATCATCAAAAAACAGATATGGTGTGAAACTCTAGACCAGGGGTAGGCAACCTCGGCCCTCCAGCTGTTTTGAAACTACAAGACCCATGAGACATTGCAAGACCCTGACAAACACAGGCATGACTCCTGGAGGCATGATGGGATTTGTAGTTTCACCACAGCTGGAGGGTTGAGGTTGCCTACCCCTGCTCTAGACAGCTCATGAGGGGGATAACTGTGAAACTAAGCAATATGGCTCCTGTGTCCCAGAGGTGCATATTGAGACCCTTAGAGATAGGCTTGAGTTAGTAAGTCTTTAACAGTCTCCTGTAATATGCCATTAGTTTCAAACAAAGGTCTTCTGTAACATATGAACAGTCTTCCATGTAGCAGCCTCTCTCGCTGCCATGGCTGACCGATCCCTCTATGTTCATATATCCATTCACCTAGCTTGTCACTACTCACCAAAGGGACAGGCAATTTCTTGCTTCGGGTCATACAGCGTCCAATGCAGGCCTTGTCATCCGCTCTGTGTCGCATCAAAAATGTGGGACTGCTGCATGGCTCTCTATTAATTGCTCTGCCTGTGTGTATTTGGGTCAGATCTAGTTACTATATAGCTCTCACCTGCAGAGCACTAGACTGAGAGACCCAGGGATTGTGAAATATGTAGCTTCTTCACAGGAAGTGTCAGTTCTCACACTACAGTCACGCATTAAGCTGTGCGGTGCAGTGCCGAATGCCTCATGCTTCTACATTAAGGTGGCTAGATCTTCAAAATGAAATCCAGGGACACAATACTGACCATGCCCACTTTTATTTGGGGTGTGGAAGGGGTGAGGCGTTGGGTGAGGCCACATTGTGCTAATAGTGGGAGGAGTTTAAAGGGTATGGTATAATAACATCTGAGCCTACTTTGCTCTGGGTCAATAGTGCAGGTCCAGGTGCATACTGCAGGTCACCATCGCAAGCAAGGGCAAGGCAGCAAATTATCCATATCATTACCTCTTGCAATGAAGTCTGCACAAGCCAATTGGGTAGGTACTGGGAAGACCATGTAATATCAGCATGTGACATCATCAGTAACGCCGGTCAAAGACAGGCGCAAACAAACCCCTTTCCTCCCTCCTCCTGATCCAGGACAATTACAGAAATGTTGCTAAGATGGATTACCGTGCCGCTGCTAGGGCCAGGGGCACCATTGTTAAAGCTGGAAAGAAATCTGGGACACACTCTTTCAACTGGGGACAAAATCTTTTTCTCAAAAGATCGGGGACTGTCCTCGTAAACCGGGGACACCTGGTCACCCTATTCTACACAAACTAAAATGACTGGCCTGGGAATGTGAAGGATTTATCTACTATAGGTTGTGTGTACAGGGCTACAAATGACACCATGGAACAGAATCTACTCAAACACACATAGTAGTATTTAGTCACATTCAACTGGACGTGATCTATAATGTTGAAGACATGTCATAGATTACCCAAACTGTTTCCTTAGTTATAATCAATGTCAAGAAGACACTCCAACATTTATATATATATATACAGTATCTCACAAAAGTGAGTACACCTCTCACATTTTTGTAAATATTTTATTATATCTTTTCATGTGACAACATTGAAGAAATGACACTTTGCTACAATGTAAAGTAGTGAGTGTACAGCTTGTATAACAGTGTCAATTTGCTGCCCCCTCAAAATAACTCAACACACAACCATTAATGTCTCACTTTTGTGAAATACTGTACTGGTAGCATTGACCTTAATCAAATCGCCAATGAATGTGTCAAGGTTTTGCATTGTTGTGATATGGCCAGGGAAGAGATGTTAAAAAGGCTGGGATATGTTCCCGACACTCATTAGAACTTAAGAGGTGGCTTGCATAAGCTACAAAACATCCAGCTGAATGTTGCTACAACCAGCTCTACCATGACCTGGATAACTTAGGACTTTTATGGAATTGCTGCTTAAAATGTGTAGTGCTACCTCTGCAGGGGTCGCTGACTTTAACTGGTTCTCCCCCAAACAGTACAAAGGCCACTCTCCACCGAAGCAACAGCCCATTCACTCCAGCTCCAAAAAAAAACTGTCTATGGATTGGCTTTTTGTGGTTTATTGCTGATAAAACTTGTAACAGGGGAGGGGTTGGAGGCACGGGTACACCAAAACAATTTGATATTGACTGTGAGAGGACATGCTTCTCTTTAAGTAGCTGTGCATATTAGACATTCTAAGGCCTCACAGCTGGGGACCATAAGGCAAGTCTTTTTGGCATCTGGTTACCCTGCACCACTACACAGCTATTGGTACCCAGTGCGATCTTAGGAAACACTTCACAGTACGGGAGGAAACTCTTCTCTAAGCTCACAGTCCAGGACACTGCTGAGGAGGGGAGGGAGAAGGAGGAGGAGAAGGGAATGGCCAGTATCTGAGACCCTATGAGAGCCATCTCAATCTAAACAACCTCTGGCACTTACTGTATATCCCAAAAGCACAGTCACTAGGAATCAATTCAGGGTCATTACTCACAAGTCCTCAAGACAGCTGCCACTTCCCAGCCTTGAGTGAAACAGTCCTTCCTCCACTTCAAGGTCCCAGCTCTACCACTGCTGAGACCTCACAGGACAGCAACACAGTCCATAAGATGCCTCAGGGGCAATAGTCCTCTGAGGCTTGGATTTGTTTTCTTTGCTGAGGAAAAGACTCTTTCCAGAGCTCCAGACTATTTATCAGCTTCTCCACCATCTGGGCCAGATGGTGGTCACCAGCCACCATTTGGACACACTTCCCTGGGGATTGAATGGAGTCTGATGAATATTCAGGCTGGTTATTTGAATTTTCCCTCCCTAAGCTCTAGAAACTTCTTCTAGAGGCAGGGAGAGCAATCAAACTCCCAACCTTTATAACCCTGAACAGACCAGATTAAGCAATCCCTGCTTCCCTGATTACAGAAAGAGCCAAAAACAAAACATACCTAGCATCCTACGCTAGGAGGACGCTACAAATGTTTTCCATAAGGCACAATTTCTAAATGAAAACTGACCCCCACATCTTATCCGGCATGATATATCTACATAAATCAGCATGGATTTTTTTTCCTTGCTGCGGAAAAGACTCTCTTTCCAGGGCTCCAGACTATTTATCAGCTTCTCCAACATCTGGGCCAGATGGTGGTCACCAGCCACCATCTGGGCACACTTCCCTGGGGATTGGTTGGAGTCTGATGAATATTCAGGCTGGTTATTTGAATTTTCCCTCCCTAAGCTCTAGAAACTTCTTCTAGAGGCAGGGAGAGCAATCAAACTCCCAGCCTTTAAAACCCTGAACAGACCAGATCAAGCAATCCCTGCTTCCCTGATTACAGAAGGAGCCAAAAACGAAACATGCCTAGCATCCTACTCTAGGAGGGCGCTACAAATGTTTTCCGTAAATGAAAACTGACCCCCACATCTTATCCGGCATGATATATCTACATAAATCAGCATCTGGGATCTCATGGCTATTGACGTGTTCATACATCTGACTGAAACACCACAGAATACTAATTGCTCTTTCTATATTAGACTAGCAATTAAAAGGCTGACCGGCTTTTCAGAATACATAATACGATTCCCGTATACGGTAGGTGCTTTAGGGATTTGTACTTGGTCTCCGAGCTAGCTCTGGCTTTTACACTCTTTACATTATTAGCAACATAACACAGCATTGTGGTTTTCTAAAACCTCTAGATGTTCTGAAGATCCAGGTAAGGGACATTCTCTTAGTGTACTAAGGATCTTCACAGTTATGAATATGTAGAATTAGCATTAGGCATAGTAATGAGTATTAAAGCTGCAGCATTATTCCTTTTTTTTATACTGCTCTGGTTTTATTTTATAGCAGTTGCTTTACTAAAGGCAAATGGACTGTTCACTTTTAAAGGAAAGTTGCATTTTGCAAAGAAAATTGGACTCAGGGCTTAGTAAATTAGGTGAAACTGTTTTATTCCACTTACACTATATTGTCAAAAGTATTGGGACCCCTGCCTTTACACGCATATAAACTTTAATGGCATCCCAGTCTTAGTCCGTAGGGTTCAATATTGAGTCGGCCCACCCTTTGCAGCTATAACAGCTTCAACTCTTCTGGGAAGGCCGTCCACAAGGTTTAGGAGTGTGTCTATGGGTATGTTTGACCATTCTTCCAGAAGCGCATTTATGAGGTCAGGCACTGATGTTGGACGAGAACGCCTGGCTCGCAGTCTCCGCTCTCATTCATCCCAAAGATGTTCTATCGGGTTGAGGTCAGGACTCTGTGCAGGCCAGTCAAGTTTCTCCACCCAAAACTCGCTCATCCATGTCTTTATGGACCTCCCGCCGCCTGCAAGAACGATTGTTCTTACGGTGCATAGAATCGTCGGATGAAAAAGATGATATCTGGATGATGCCTGTAGCTGCACCCATCATCATTCAGATTTTCCCACTCAAAGTCCAGGACGTCATATGACGTACCTTGGGCGGGAAGTGGTAAAAAAAAAGGAGAGGGTGGGAGATCCCCACCGCATGTACTTTGGTAACTATGTGAAATGGCCACTTTGTGTACATACAGTCCATCATGTGTTCTTCAATCTGATATGTTAAATGCAATTTCTTTGCAGCAAACCTATCCTCTGAAGAAGACCCTTATGAAACGGGTCGAAACGCGTCAGCCTGTGTCATACATTTGACATTTTTGTCATATAATGCTATGTACATTTTTGTGTTTGCTACATTTGCACTTTTGGGTATACCCCCTTTAGAGCTCATATTTTAACTATCATAGAATTATTGTATGCCAATAATTTTTAAATAAATAATGATTTTTCTAATTTATCTACCATTTATTAACCTCGCTGCTAAAAACCCCTTTGGGAGAACTTTCCCCTTATATATCACTTGGGGTGTGCAGCATCTTTATCTCTCTTTATATGTGTTTTTCCCATGCTAGAAAAACTCACTGTTTTGGGCCAGTTTTCTTTTCATAATAAAAAAAAAGAACCTGGAGATATACATTACCATTTACCACCAAATTAAAGCCCAATTTGTCCTGAAAAAAAAAAAAAAGCGGTATAATCCACATGGATGCATAAAGTAGTAGCACGATATGTACGGTTTTACTAACACATGTCAAAGTTGCAAAATTGTGCTTAGGCATTTAGATTTGTTTTAGTTTAAGGTGTGAAGGGGTTAATTAAAAGAAGAAAAAAAAAGATACATGGAAATTGTTCATGACATGTTGTAATGCAGGACTATAGCAAGCTGAGATTCTCCCGGTTGTACTTTATATCTTTTTTGAAAGAGTTGAAATCTTTTTTTTCTCTCTATTCGTTATTATAGCCAGGTGGATTGTGCAGTGAAAAACTGGGAAGGATCGTACTTCTAGTTTATCAATGTCTGCGGCCAAGGTGTCAAACCTTGAGAAATCATTAGTCATCCAAACATTTCTTGGCGTCAACTGACCTCATTGAAGAGTAGGAAAAGGTGGTGGGGGGGGGAGAAGATTTCAGAATAAACCGTCGCTCGGCGGCAGCACACACTAGAGCCAATATTCAGCTGTCACACGATGAAGAAGTCCATTTCACCGAATGATTTAGAAAGAGAAAAACTGAAGTGACGGGGGTTGGCCTTTGGGTTGGATGGCGGAGACCTGTCAGAAGCTGATTGGCATGGAAAAGGGTAAAGATTGTCCGGTCGCATTCCCCAATTCCTGAGAGCATCGGCTCTCAACCTCATTAAAACAATTAAGGCAATCGCAAGGGAGAAACAAAAAAAAACGCTTGATCTGAAGTGAAATGTAGTCCTTTAGGAAAGTCTCTATCATTTAAAACCCATGCATCCAGAAGTTCCAGCCGTAGCATATGTTTGGTGAATGTCCAATTAAAGTGATTCCGGTCCGATTCTGGGTCACCTGATCGACGTGATAGCCTCTCATTGGGCCCTCCCCTGTGTTTTTCTCTCTCTATGAATAGAGAGAAAAGATACAATGTATCTCTCTTTTGCAGAGAGAAAAAAATCAAAATAATAATAATAAAAATTAAATAAACATAGTCTGGTCAAATTATCCAGTTCCAAGAGTCAGCTCTCAACCTCATTTAAACAGTGAAACCAAAAATTTGGTGAAAAAAAAAAAGTGAAATTTAGTCCTGTAGGATTGTCTCTATCATTTAAAACCCATGCATCCAGAAGATCCACCCGTAGCGTATGTTTGGTGAATGTCCAAATAAAGTGATTAGATTCTGCCAGTTATTCACTGCACAAAACACTGCATTATTGATGATGGCACCCCAAACGCGCAAAACAATGGGGCATTTTGCCACACAATAAAATGCGACACGCTCCCAGCACAGAGACCGGGGTCTCGCCGGGTGCCCTGAGTCTCATACTAACGTTTGGGACCCGGAACTCCTGGTTTCGGGTCACCAGATCAACGTGATAGTCTCTCATTGGGGCCTCCCCTGTGTTTTTCTCTCTCTATGAATAGAGAGGAAAGATATAATGTATCTCTCTCTTTTTGCAGAGAGAAAAAAATAAATACATTTGTGTAAAAAAAATAAAATAATAATGATAAAAAATAAAATAAAAATTATCCAGTTCCAAGAGTCAGCTCTCAACCTCATTAAAACAATAAAGCCAAAAAAATGGCTGGATCTGAAGTGAAATTGAGTCCTGTAGGAAAGTCTTTATCATTTAAAACCCATGCATCCAGAAGATCCACCCATAGTGTATGTTTGGTGAATGTCAGATTAAAGTGATTCGATTCTGCCAGTGATTCGCAGCACAACACGCCACGTTATTTTTGATGGCACCCCAAATGTGCAAATGAATGGACATTTTACCAGACAATTAAAGACATGCAAAACCTCCAAAAACATACAAAAAAAAAAAAGGTAGAGGTTATACTTTTATACTTTGGTGCATTTTTGTAGCAGAGAGCAGCCCATTGAAATGGATGGCGCTGCTCCAAAAATGTTGCAAAAAGCACACATAAAGAAAATCACTCCAAAAATGCGACGTTCTGACGTCACTAGATGTGAATGGGATAAAAATCTGGCATTTTGTTACACTGCAATATATAAGAACAATAAAAGCAATTTTACCTCTGGTTAGTGAGTTGCCATACAACTAAAAGTAGAATCCATAAGAAGTATAATCTGTTCTAATAAAAATAATAATATTAATAATAACAAAATAATAGTGCAGGAGATTGCAAAAAAAAAAAATCATAGAGGCAAATAAGGATTTAAATTGAAAGCATACGAGGATTGAACAAGTGGATTGTATCTGATTTTTTAAAATGTTTATATTATTATTATTATTATTATTATTATTAATATAAATATTTTTGTACTTTTTTTAATCAGTACAGATTATATATAATATTATTATTATTATTATATAATTTAATATATTTTTATTTTATTATTATTATTAAGGATTTTAATAATAATAATTTTTACTTTTTTAAAATCAGTACAGATTCTATTATTATTATTATTATTATTATTATTAGTATTATTATTATACATGATTTTAATAGTAATATGTAGCACCCTCTAGTTAGGTAGGTGCTAGACTGATGATTTTTCAAGCAGAGTAGGAAAGTTTAGGCAGACCTAGCTGTTGACTAGGCCTGTTTGTTGTCATTCTGGGCTGGGAGTGGCTCAGGGCAGGGCTGGGTGACTTACAGGTAGCATCACTGTCACCTCTCTTTTCCTTCTAGAAGGTGCTAGAAAGAGAGGAGGAGAGGGGAGGTGGAGCTGCTTGGGATATTCTAAGGAGCCTTGACCAATCCCCAACTTGCATTGGCAGGGGGCAGGCATCGTTAAATACCTGGGGTCAGCCCAGCTGGGGAGGAGTTGTCGGGTGGAAGAGCTGGAGTGAGAGAGTGTGGAGGATGTTGGGGCCCACAGGGAGCTCCCCAGTCTGGGGGGGGTGACCTTGGGCCCGGGGCTCAGGTGCATCCAGGAGGAGAGAAGAGATCCTGGAAGGAGAGGCACATGAGAGAGCAAAGAGAGGACAGCGGGAGAGAACACTGCTAGGAGTCTCCAGGGAGGACAACTGGTTGCAGCCAGGAGGGCTGGTGAATGGAGCACAGTCGGGAGGACTGGGGAGGCACGCTTGAGAGAAGTGGGAGTTTGAGTTTGAGATGGGTGCAGAACCAGAAGAGAGGACTGTGGGAAGGACGGTGGAGAGAGGTCATTGCAGCCAGGCTGGCTGGCAGAGCCTGAAGAGAGCTATCTGGGATAAGTAGCTGGGAACAGGACAGTTAGCACCAAGAACTTTCTACACTATAGGGGGCCTGCGGTCCCTGCCTGCAAAGGGCAATTCACTGAGGCCTGAATGAGTGAGTGTCAGGCCCAGGGCTTTTTTTCAGCTGGAACTTGGTGGAACTCAGTTCCACCACCTCTGGCTCAGGCCATCTGCTCCCTGCTCACCACTAGAACTTGTAAACACAGAAGTCCTGCTTCTGTGTTTACAAGTGACAGTTTGTCTCCCAATGGCTCCCACAAATCTGATCTCCTGAGCAGCTCCCACTGAGTGCAGGATGGGGACAAGGGGGATGCAGGTGCCCAGGGTGCAGTGCAGATCCCAACACCCCCCACTGAATGATCTCCCTGCAAGTGAGGAGGCAGAGCCACCTACAGTGTGCAGGGAGGTACTAGAGCAGGCTGGGTGCTTCAGTGTAATACAGCAACACAAGTAAGACTAGTGGAAGATGGTAGAGCTTTAAGGGAGGGAGGGAGAATATGAGGGCAGTGGAAGGGGAGTTGCATAATGAGGTCATAGCTGAAGAGGAGTGAAAGTGAGATGTGGATGCAGAGGTAAGCAGCTGTGGAAGAAGGCTGAACTCTACACTCTGTGTGTAGTGCACCCCTGAACTCTGCACTCTGTGTGTAGTGCACCCCTGAACTCTGCACGCTGTATACAGCGCACCTCTGAATTCTGCACATAACACCCTCCAATCTCTTTAAGTAGCGCATCTCTGAACTCTGTAACAACCCCCCCCCAGAACTCTGCACTCTGTACTTAATACACTCCAGGAATAAGACCCTTCCACTGTTCGCGTAATTTGACCACACCCACTATTTGATGTGGTTCAGAGGGTGTGTGTGTGGGGGGGAGGGGGGGGGGTTGGGGGAGGGGGTTATCTCCTGTGGAGTTCCTGCACCTATTTTCTGAGAAAAAAAGCCCTGGTCAGGCCTAACCATGGGGTGCTAGCTAGTCTGGAGGAGTAATAGTCTGCAGCAAGGGAAGTGCTGGAGAAGTGCAGGAAAGAGGTCTTAAGCAAGTGTTTGTGCTGGAGAGAAGACTGCAGTGTATATACAGGAGTGTATATAGTAGACACTGAATCTTCTGGGCATCCTATCATTTCCCATTCCCAGCCAAGTTCAAACCCCTCAAATAAAAACAAAAAACAAAGCTTATGGACTATTCTGTGTCTCTGAGTGACTGAGAGATGGATGCTGAGCTAGGCAGGGTGACAGATAAACCACTATATTCAGCAACCTCTACGGGGGCATGGCTACAAATAATGATAATAATAATAATAATAATAATAATAATAATAATAATAATAATAATAATAATAATAATAATAATAATAATGATAATAATAAAATAATAGTGTAGCAGATTGCAAGTAAATACTATAGAGGCAAATAAGTATTTAAAATGGAAGCATAAGAGGACTGAACAAGTGGATTGTATCTGATTTTTTTAAATGTTTATATTATTATTATTATTATACAAGATTTGTAATTTTTCTAAATCAGTACAAATTATAGTATTAATATTATTATTATAATACAGGATTTTTATAAAAACAATAATAATAATAATAATAATAATAATAAAATGATAATGCAGCAGATTGCAAGTGAAAACTATAGAGGCAAATAAGGATTTAAAATTAAAGCATAAGAAGGATGAACAAGTGAATTGTATCTGACGTTTTAAAATGTTTATATTATTCTTATTATTATACAAGATTTGTACTTTTTATAAATCAGTACAAATTATAGTATTAATAATATAATCATTATTATTATTATTATAATGCATTATTTTTATAAAAATAATAATAATAATAATAATAATAATAATAATAATAATAATAATAATAATAATAATAATATGATAATGCAGCAGATTGCAAGTGAAAACTATAGAGGCAAATAAGGATTTAAAATTAAAGCATAAGAAGGATGAACAAGTGGATTGTATCTGACTTTTTAAAATGTTTATATCATTATTATTATTATTATTATTATTATTATTATTATTATTATTATTATTATTATCATTTATTTATTTTTTTATTATACGGGATTTGTAATGTTTTAATCAGTAAAGATTATAGTATTATTATTATTATTATTATTATTATTATTATTATTATTATTATTCAGGATTTCTATAATAATAATAAAAACAATAATAATAATAATATAATAAAAATATAATCTGTACTGATAAAAAGGACAATGTAACAACAGAAGAATAGAAATCCTATCTTCTCTACCTCCCCCTGCGGTCGCCCCAAATTCAACACACTCCACTGAACATAAAATGTGTTCGTTTTACTAAAATATAATATTTTAATTAATTAGTCACAGTTAAACAGTCATCCTTCGTTAGAGAAATATGGGATTAGCCAAATTGGAGGATAATTGGTGTCTCAAGATAATGAGGGAATTTCAGAGTGACACAAAGCTAATGTGTCACAACTGGATGAGTCAGAGTCCCGGCCTGCCTGTTTCTCTGGGCATGCTGGGAAAATTTCCGGACAACGATTCTGACTTCTCTCTTAAATTCTAATCTGTGACCAGGAAAGGTCAAGGAGCAGAGTTAACCTTTACTGCTGCCTAAATCGTTTAATCGTTTTAACAAGATTGATGGATCCACATGATGATGTTTTCAGTTTAATGAAACAATTATGTGTTGCATGTGAGCGTGGCACCGTACGGCAGGCTCAAGTGGTGCAAAATCTTTTTTTTAAATTCCTGCTGCTCTGGCTGAGTTATGAACCTTTCTTTCTATATTTTTAAAGTATGATTTGGTTAGGTTTTTATCGTTCAGATTTCTCCTCACTTCCTGCTCTGCAGACAAAACAGGAAGTAAGAAATCTCCCTCTTCGAATGCTGTTTACCGGAAACAGGTGTTGGTGGCACCACAGAAAGAATTCAATTTCCAGATTCGCTGATAATACTAACAAATTTTGGACTTTATAATACTTTTTGTCCCAGTGACCACTGTTGCCTTATGGGAAGGGGACTTCTTTCCAATGGGGGGACATAGAAAGTCATAAAAACTTGATAGATGGCAACCCAAGAACCAGCCCCCTACTTGCTCCATGGCTGAGGGCTCTTGGCAAGGTGCTTTGATGTTTTCATAAAACTGTATGCAATATATGTGGTCAGCTCTTCCGCCTAGCAGCACTGGGGTCGTTGGTTCAAGCAGCAAAACAATAGTAGCTCCAGATCCTCATTAGCGTAGTAAGAAACATTTATTGAACAAGTAAAATAGTACACTTACATATACGGTTCTTGACATTAAACACAAGGATTGGATGTGGACACCACCAAGCTGTTCTTATTGTCCATCGGTAGTTTTTTCTTCCCAACCATAGGGAAGCAGATTTGACAGATGTCAAAAAGCCACCAATGCCCGGCATTCTACAGTGCTATTCAATGCCTCGTGGCAACCCCTACATGATACTGAAAGCAGGGAGCGGTGTAGGGAGGGACGGCAACGCGTTTCAAAGGAACAATCCTTCCTTGTGGAATACCATTCATGGCAATACCTGCCTGGAGTTTGCATGTTCCTCCCATGCTGGCGTGGGGTTTCCTGCCACGTGGACATAGGGTACCCATTACTGCTTAGAATCTGAAAATTCTGGGAGTGTTGGATTTTTGGTCACCGGCTGTGCTCAGTGGTTCCATCTGCAGGCCCATAGGTTATTACTGTGTCCTAATGTGATGGGTAGGGGATGATGGGAGGAACCCCAGAGTACAGCAACAGGGACCACAAACTTGACACCCCTTAATCTGTTGGATACTGTAGGATCTTCAGCAGCTGGTTCCTCCTCCCTTCTAGATAGACCAACAGGGTAATATTTATTTTACTGACCGTGTCCTTGTAAGCCAGAAGGTGGAGCTGCAGTCTTTTTTTTTTTACCTCTTTGGCTTGATTATGTTTTCTCTGTGCTGCAAAAAGGCCTGATAGTTCAGAGTAGGACATTTCAATCAAACAAAGGGAACTGCAAAGCAAGCTGCTCTGGTGTGCTGTCTGCCTAACCCATAGTGCTCTGAAAAAAGGTTTATTTTTAATGTATTTAGATACAAATAAATACCGGTAGATAAGAAGCAACAGTTTGAACAGTATTAAAAAAAAAAAAAAAGACAATTACCCAAATCTATTATAGTTTTTTGTGCATTAAAGGAATACAATGCGATTTTACTTACATCTACCAAACATTTTTCATGGTTGAAGGTCTCTTTGAAGAGGTAAGAAGCTTATTTGATAAATAATCATAGATAAAGGCTGGAGATGAGGACATTGGTTACCCGAGAAGATGAGAATTTTTTTTTATTTTTTTTTGCTATGAAAGATATCCAGCTTGACTGGTGCTACAAAATATAATACTTCATAGTAACCCATTTTACTCTAAGAGGTTTTACCTGTCAAGGGCATGAAAAAGGCTTTGTTACAGTAGTGAGTAGATTAAGCGTGGAGCCTTGACAGATTCATATGTTCCCAGACGGAGCGCGTGCTCCGGTAATTACACCGCCCCAACTTCCCTCCGGGCAGTCCATGTACAGGAGACTGATCTGCGCTTTCTCCAGGTAGGAAAGAAACACTAGGCTTTATTACTGAAATTAGTTGAAAGAAGCCATGGATGACTTTGTTCTACCATCACATCCAGCCAACACATAGATATCTGTGCTAAGTCATCGATATAATGAGCCGCAGTCACCACCAAGGCACACCACGAAACGTGTGTAATCAGCATGGAACAAAACGTCACAACGCGCTCGCTGTAGTCGGTGCTTTGGCTAATGGGCATCCATAATCACCTGAATAAAGAGCATTCGCTAGGCTAAGATTAGGAAGTTGTCAACACGAGAACGTTTTAAGTGTGTATCTTTTGCTAAATAGAATATATTTGCAAAGATGAGCCAAGGAATCTTTCCATTTTTGGATGTGCACGGAGGAGCGCCTGCTACAAATGTTCAGCCAGCTTCCATTAGTGATAAAGGTATTGGGAGCCTGGTCCCCAACCAGGACTGCCACAAAGACTGGCATCACTCCATTGTGGCTGCCATCACTCCATTGTGGCTGCCACCACTCCATTCAATTTTACACTGGTCCACTATTGTTTTTCCCCTACTTTATTTACCCAGATTCCAGTTCATCATGATTGGTAGTTCCCCCGGGCCGCAGCGGGAGACCCCCCTTTGGTGGTGGCGCCTTGCGCCTGGTGCCTGCCAGGATATGGGTAAGCAGCCTTGCTCCTCCCTCTCTATCTACATAAATTTTGTTAAATTGCTATGCTGTATTTCAAGTTTTTTATCGCTTATGCCTTCGGGCAACTATATTGTCCTCTTATCAATCTGCTAATTAAATTACAAATACCTCTCCTGACGAAGTGACTACTGTCCGCGAAACTAGAGAGATGCCATCTGTGATCTCTCCTTCCGGGGTTTAATTATTTTGGTGATATATATATGAACTGCTACCATGTTTTAATCTGTAATTGATTATTTTTTCTGCACTAATAAAAAACTGTTGCATTTTTTTATATATTTGTTATACATTCGAATTGTATTGCTTTACTGTACCACGATAGTACAATTGCCCCCATGTCTTTGTGGCAGTCTGGTTGGGGACCAGGCTCCCAATCCCTTTATCTCTAGATTCCTGGATGATGGTACAAGTCTCTAATTATCTTTACCTTTAGCAATTCACTACAGAGGCCACACTTATTTTCTCCAGCTTCCATTACTGCCACCAGGAGATATTGGTCTTCATTAAGCCTTAACACAGGTCCCTTAGTTGATTCTGTTTGGTTCTATTAACAGTGACTGCTCAAGCCCTGAAGAAGGGGGAGTTTTTTTACTCTAAAATCCATTGGATGTATTTGATGCACCTAACCATTAAAGGAGAAGTATAGCCAAAGCTATTTTGGCTGTACTTCTCCTGGGGATCACAGGAGTTCAGTGCGTTCTGCACTTCTGTAACCCATTTTCACGTCACTCCTGTAACCCGTAATGACATCACTTAGCCAAGCCAGGCTCGGGAAAGTTCCCAGCATTATAGTCGGGGGTCCACCCAAATGTCTGGACCGGAAGCTGGCTCAGCCTTCTCAGAGAGCCACTGAAAGCCTGAGCCAGCTGCTCTGGTCCTCTCCACAGCCCAGTGCTCCAGTGAGCACCGGAGGGGCAGAGCAAAGAGCTGGTGATTGACAGTCATCGGCTCTCTGCTCACTGAAGGCTGAGAACTGAGCTGTCAGCAGTCTTTGATCACTCGGTTCTCAGTCTTAGAGCCAGTTGGAGGACAGATGCAGCATCAGATCGATGCTGCATTCATCTAGGTAAGTATGAATGTTACAATACAGTGAAAACCTAGTGCTATGGAAATATTAGTTCTCATAAATATAGACAATTCAGTAATCACAGTGATTCGATCTTTCACAGCGATTCAAAGTGTCAGCAGCCGCTTAAAGTGCAAAAAATGCAAAACAATAATCCATACAATATAGTAAAATGTCCACAGGTACTCCAAAGGTACCCCTGATTACTAAAGCGGCGCAACTGTCATTGCTTATTATGACCATCTTTCATATGGTAATGGTACATGAGAAACTTGAAGAATTACAGATGGTCATAAAAGTCCAGGAAGACACAGGTGGTGGTCCTAATGTGGTACAAAAATTGTGCGCCTCACACCAGAATCCACAAGCCGTGCGTCACACTCCCCTTAGGGGTTCTCAATCACCAGAAATATGAACACATCACACTTTGATATGTTAACTACAGCTGTCTTCCACGTCATGAGGCATAGTTGCCAACAGTCCTGATTTTCCCGTGACAATCCCAACAATGCCGATTTTGGGACCCTCGTCCCGATCGGAGGCCGTCCCGATACAGGATTTTGCCTTTTTTGTCCAGGGAAATCGGGAATGTTTGGCTCTGCAGCAGCTGGCTCCAACAAAACGGTCGCCGGCGCGGCCGCTAGATCATTCCCCTTGTGTTCAGTGGAGAGGGGAGGGGGCTCGATCCGTGCAGCCAATGAATCGGCTTCTCTCTTCACAATTCTGAAGCTGGGGTTAGCTGCATGGATCGGCCCCTCCCCTCTCCACTGGACACAAGGCGCCGCTCGTGGCGTTTGCTCTGCACTTGTCCCAAAGCTCAAGGCAGACCAGCAGCATTGTAATGGTAACGTACAGCCTGTAGGAGGGTACAATTTAGTATGGTAGACGCACACAGTGTCAGAGAAAGATTAGTTGGCTAGCACACTGGGAATATGTTTTTAAATGCTTTACTGCTTTAAATGCTTTAGAATAAAGCTTTTAGCCTTCAAAAAAGCAAAATATTGCTTGACCTTTGGCTGAAGAATGATCCAAACATCTTACCACAAGTGCGGCTGCATACCCCGGTAGTAGGGTAGTAACTATTAGTAACTAATAGGGTAGTAACTAGAAGGGTAGTAACTATGTACAGGGGGGTTACTATGTATGGGGGGGTAGCTATGTACAGGGGGGGTAACTATGCACAGGGGGGTAACTATGCACGGGGGGGGGTTACTATGCACGGGGGGGGGGTAACTATGCACAGGGGTTACTATGTACAGGGGGGTAACTATGCACGGGGGGTAAATATGTACAGGGGGGGTAATTAGGGGCAGAGTGGTAACTATATACAATGGGAGGGGGTAACTATGTACAGAGGGGTAACTATGGCTCTGCCTGGAACACTGATGTAAGGACTGAGGCTGGGGACACTGGTGTAAGGACTGACTCTGCTGGGGGCAACTTATGTAAGGAGGGACTCTGCTGGGGGCACCTGATGCAAGGAGGGACTCTGCTGGGGGCTCCTGATGCAAGGACAGACTCTGCTGGGGGCACCTGATTCAAGGACGGACTCTGCTGGGGGAACCTGATGCAAGGAGGGACTCTGCTGGGGGAACCTGATGCAAGGACGGACTCTGCTGGGGCACTTGATGCAAGGATGGACTCTGCTGGTGGCAGGCGACGTGGCAGATGACACGTTCAGGGGTCCCACTGATTCTGCATTATGGGGAGTTGAATGATTAAATTTTATATAACAATGTAATAATAGAAATAATGCACTTCAATCATCCTGACACCATAACAACCATGGTCCCGGAACAATTGAAGCGCTAACACCTGGTGTTTGGATTATCTTTATCTGCTTATTGTTAAACTCTGGAATAGACATATTTCTATTGTGGTGTCGGGGGCTGCTGTCCCTCCATCCCTCTCCCTCTTCCCCCTTTCCCCCCTCCCTCTTCATCCTTCATTCATCTCAGACTCTAACCACACCCCTTTGAGCCACACCCATTTAAGCCACAGCCACTATTCACGTAAACCACACCCATTTTTCGGCGCTGCGCACCACATTATAATTTTTCCCTATGACACACCTACAAACGCATGCCCCACCCCTAATTATAATGTGACTCCACCTACAGCCAAAAAAAGTGTCCCTAAATTTTTTTTTACAATGTTGGCAACTATGTGGAGGGTGTCAGAGCTTGTGCTGGATCGACAGGTACTTGGACAGAAAAAAGGGGCTCAAATAGCATAATTCAGTTTTTCTCTCTCGTTTATTTTAAACTCTAGGTCAATGACCGGTAATCAACCGAGGTTTCCAATAGCTGTTAAAATTCTGTGGTCTCCAAAACAGGTGGAAAAAAAATATCTGTACGGTGATGGGTCTTGTTATGTGGACTCAGACTGCCGTTGTCCTGAGATTTCCAGGGAGCTTCACTGGCCAGCACCTGATCTAGTGTCTTCTGCAGGTTCCCATTCAGAGCAGAACAAAGACAAGCAAAGCCAAACCCCTCCAGACCAGCCAAGGTCAGACCCAGCAATCAGATCCTCCTAAAAAAGTTCCTCCTTGGAGTCAGCTTATCCTCTTCAGTTTGTGAATTGCACATATCCGGGGAGTGTCTAATTAGTCTCCATCCTGGCCCAGATCCTAGCCCAGAAGTATAAATGTTGTTTGTTTTTTTTCACAAGCCATACTTCTCTTTTAAATGTTTGGAAAATCCCAAACTCGCTCATCCATGTCTTTATGGTCCTTGCTTTGTGCACTGGTCCAAATCATTTGGTGGAGTGGGATGATGTTGTGGGGTTGTTTTTCAGGGGTTGGGCTTGGCCTCTTAGTTCCAATGAAGGGAACTCCTAAGGCATCAGCATACCAAGACGTTTTGGACAATTTCATGCTCCCAACTTTGTGGGAACAGTTTGGGGATGGCCCCTTCCTGTTTCAACATGACTGCTCACCAGTGCACAAAGCAAGGTCCATTAAGATATGGATAAGCGAGTTTGGTGTGGAGGAAATTGACTGGCTTGCACAGAGTCCTGACCTCAACAGAACAGCTTTAGGAAAAAATTAGAGCAGAGACTGCAAGCCAGGCCTTCTCGCCCAACATCAGTGCCTGACATCGCAAATGCGCTTCGGGAAGAATGGTCAAACATTCCCATAGACACACTCCTAAACCTTGTGGACAGCCTTCCCAGAAGAGTTGAAGCTGTTACAGCTGCAAAAGGAGGGCCAACTCAATATTGAACCCTAAGGACTAAGACTGGAATGCCATTAAAGTTTGTGTGTGTGTGTGTGTAAAGGTCCCAATACTTTTGACAATATAGTGTAGTTAACCTGCCCTAGTGACAGTCACTGTCGGTCTGCTGGTGCTTACATTTTAGACTCACAATCTGGTGGGTCGTTGGGTCAAACATTCCCATAGACACACTCCTAAACACAGGGGGAAGCCCAGGCAGTAGGGGAAATCGGCACTACACAGAGCGATTAGGGTGTTCCCAGGCACACCTGGCGCACCCCATGCACACGCTTATGGGAATGCCAGAAAGTGGGTGGATTGACAAATCAGTCATTCCAGCCCCCCCCTTCTGAAACCTTACAAAATGAATGCTGAGTGGGAGGTTTTATCTTCGATATAATCCCCTGATTGGTTTGTAATGGAAAATACTGCACTCTTGACATTCCTTTAGACTTGCAAGTATCTTGCCATAAATACGGTGCTCAGTTCATTTACTGTATTTCATTCATGAATTTTTCTGCTCGAAAGAAAATATGGCTTTTTTTTCTACATGTTTTTCCTTTTAATGCATTAGAGTAAATATTTTCCTTAAATAAGGAAATTGCTATTTTCAAGAAATTGCTATATTTAAGAAAGTTCCATTTATCCTCTTAAAATATACCCTTTTAGAGCCCCATAATTCACGTCAATGAGACCGCCTTTGTACTCTATTTGCTTCTCTGCGTCATTATCAGAAAACCCGTACGAGGTACACATCTACAATACGGGGGATTCTCTTTAGCCTGTTATTCTCTATTAATCTCTTTTTTGAAATGCATAGAGAAGGAGTAAGTCACGGAAGAAGCTGTGGGTTCATACATTGTGCTGTATAATTCACTTTTCAATGCCCAATTTCATCTGGTCTCCTTGAGTTGTCATATAAATCACTCTATTTCAAAGGAGAAGGCAGGGAAGATGTCTAGATGTGATCATATTACAAAAGATTATTTCATTCCTTAGAAAAAAAAATGAATAAATACATTTGCCGGTACCTAGATCAGGTCTGAATTAAAGGCACAGTCCACCCAAAACAGACGTCTCAGTTAGGTAGATGATAGAGAACTAAAATGCTAGCACAACCAATGTTTTAGATAGAATTGGAACTTTTGCCAGGATATAAGGGCTCTTACCACTTTGGGGCGATTTACCTTACTGTCCAAAATTGTCTACTGTAATTTTTACTTTTTTTGACACTTTTTTTGGTGAATCTGTAGGGGTACAATGTACCTGATGCCCATTCACATAGGAGGGGGCAGGATCTGGTGGCCCCCTTGCCCGCTGACCCCCACAACCACCGGGCAAGGGTTGTGGGATGAGGCCCTTGTCCCCATCAACATGGGGATAAGGTGCTTTGGGGGGGACCCATGTTCAGGGCATGTGGCTTGGTACGGTTCAGGAGGGGGGGTGCTTTCTCACCCCCTCTTTTCCTGCGGCCTGCCGGATAAGGGTGTGTTGGATTTGGGGGGGCCCCCACAATATTTTTTTTCACATTTTGGTGCTGGGTTCCCCTTAAAATCCATACCAGACCCAAAGGGCCTGATAATGGACTGGGGGGGCCCACACCGTTTTTTTTTTTAATGATTTTTATCTATATTGCTGGGATCCAACAATACATTACAGCCGAGAGCAGTTTTAAATGACATTTTTTCCTTTAGAAATGTCATTTTGCTGTGGTGTTGTTCTAAACACGGGAAAAATGCACCACTTTACATGCATACCTGATACCCACTCACATAGGGGGGGCAGGATCTGGTGGCCCCCTTGCCCACAGACCCCCACAACCACCAGGCAAGGGTTGTGGGATGAGGCCCTTGTCCCCATCAACATGGGGACAAGGTGCTTTAGGGAGGACCCATGTTGAGGGCATGTGGCCTGGTACGGTTCAGGAGGGGGGGTGCTCTCTTATCCCCCCCCTTTTCTTGCAGCCTGCCGGATAAGGGTCTGGTATGGATTTTGGGGGGGGACCCCCACGCTATTTTTTTTAACATTTTGGTGTGGGGTTCTCTTAAAATCCATACCAGACACAAAGGGCCTGGTAATAGACTGGGGGGGACCCATACCATTTTTTCTTCAATGATTTTTATCTATATTGCTGGGATCCGACAATACATTACAGCCGCGAGCAGTTTTAAATGGAAATTTTTCCATTAGAAATGTCATTTTGCTGTGGTACTGTTCTAAACATGGGAAAAATGTGCCACTTTACAGGCATACTATAGACACCCCCCAGGCACGATATTTAAAGGAATATTTTATTTTTATTGTTTCACTTTAAGCATTCTTAAAAATCACTGCTCCTGAAAAAACGTCAGTTTTTAAAACTTTTTTTTGCATTGATACATGTCCCCTGGGGCAGGACCCGGGTCCTCAAACCCTTGTTAGGACAATAACTTTCATATAAGCCTTTAAAATTAGCACTTTTGATTTTTCACGTTCGTGTCCCATAGACTTTAATGGTGTTCGCGTGTTCAAACTAATTTTTTGCCTGTTCGCAAGTTCTGCTGCGAACCAAACCGGGGGGGGGGGGGTGTTTGGCTCATCCCTACCACCCAAGCATTGACGCACCTCAAAACGTCTACTCGCATTTACATGCGTCAAACACTTTTTTTTTCTGCCAGAAGGAAAGGCCTTTAGGACAACTTGGTAAACACTGTGTGTGCAGAGGATCTAACTGTGTCTCTCTTGGCCCTACTACAGGAACAAATGACAAATAATTGTACACGTATGTGGTGTCCCTGTACATGGGATTTGTTTTTGGCAGTGGGTCATGGTGATGGCAAAAAATAGTCAGCTAATAATTAAAAAAAAAAATGTTATATTTTGAGAAAGTTTTCTTTTGATAATGGACCAAATCAGTAGATACCCATTACCTTTACCCATTAGACAACAACAGGAAGCTAACAAGAGCAACGCTCAGATGGTCCTTGCATCAGACAAAGAAATCACAGAATCCGGATTCCCAGAACATTTCTTATTTCCATCGGAATAATCAAAAGGCAGCAATTTAGACAATGCAGATATGAGTATACAGCACCTCCGTACCGCCATGTGACCGCATACACCAACAATCAGCTTCCGAGAAACATACATGGGAGGTTCACTTACCTGCAGAGACAAAACAGAGAGAAAAAATGATTAGAAACAACGAATTGGCAATACATCAGAAACATAAGTACATTCAAATATTCCATTTATATTCACTGAAAGTATTTTCACATATTGCCAGTTTTAAATATAACACTGGAAGTCAACACACATATATATATATATATATATATATATATATGGCACCACATCCTAATATGTAAATACACAATGAAAAAAAAAACCTTAAGTAAATCATTATTATTATTATACAGGATTTATGTAGCGCCAACAGTTTATGCAGCACTTTGCAATGTAAAAAGGGAGAGAGTAAAGTTACAATACAATAAAATACAAGCGGGTTAAGAGGGCCCTGCTCAGAAGTGCAATAAAAAAAATAAATAAATAAAAAAATTAAAATCCTGTTGAAATTCAGAGCTGCCTTGTGTCCTCTGTTTCAAAAGTGCCCTCCCAGTTCTTGGGAACCCTCACCTCAAACAACATATTCAGTTTAAAATAGAAATAAAAACAATATATATATATATATATATATATATATATATATATATATATATATATATATATATATATATATAGATATAGATATATATATATATATAGATATAGCTATAGATATAGATAGATATATAGATAGATCTATCTATAGATCTATCTATAGATCTATCTATATCTATCTATCTTGTATCTATCTATCTATCTATCTATCTATCTATCTATCTATCTATCTATCTATCTATCTATCTATCTATCTATCTATCTATATTTATTTATATATATAGTATTATTATTGAAAAAAGCACACCACAAGGAAAAAAAAAGTATATATGGAAGTATATATATATATTTTGTTTTGTTTTATAATAATAATATTAATAATAATAATAATAATGATAATAATATTACTCTATATATCTATCTATCTATCTATCTATCTATCTATCTATCTATCTATCTATCTATCTATCTATCTATCTATCTATCTATCTATTCACTTTTGTTGCCAGCGGTTTAGACATTAATGGCTGTGTGTTGAGTTATTTTGAGGGGACAGCAAATTTACACTGTTATACAAGCTGCCATCATCTGCCTGAATTGCATAGAGAGGCACACAGACCCAGGGTATGTGATGAGAGAATGGATAGGTTTATTAAAAAAAAAAAAAAATCATCGTTAGCATGTTGATGATGGGGGGAAAGAAAGAGCCAAAAAAGGCAAAACATAAACAGATTAAACTTTAGCTTTAAACTTAGCTGTACAACCAGCAGAGATTATGGATAATGGTTTCTACACTCAGCCAGCCCTTCCCTCCCCCCATTTATATCAGTCATACATTCCCTTTAATTGAATGTGACTTTATCGCTTTCTTCATAATGTCAGCCAGCGAGGCTTCTCTCAGACTTCAATAAAGCCGTCTCATTACATAAAATTTAGCCGTGTACGTCAGATACTCATGCAGTTCTCGAAATCAATAAGCCCATTCTGATCTTACATGGTGGAACGTCTCTGGGCTGTAAAAAAAAAAAAGGAGACCTAAATATTTTATGTGAAAGAAAGACAAGAGTAATGTTTTATGTGTGTTAAGAACGCGGGGCTGGCCCCACGCTAAACATCGTCTATGTATCTTAAATATTACGGTCTTCTGATTGTCTCACCTGCTCTATAATGGAGACTCCAATCTCTAATTACCAAGCATGAGGTTCTCAGACTGGCGCAGGGCAGAGCCTGCTGCGACTACATGGACCATTAGCCCTAATACAGTTTTACAGACATCTGGCCTAATGAGTGTTAGAGAGTCTGCAATCATTCACTGCGGCTCAGCAGCTAATGTGATCACATCTTACAAAGATCAGTCCTCCACCTTAAGATCTTAGTGTTCCTGGATCTCCACTCTGGCTGTGGTCATTATTAAGGGTTCCCACTCTCTCTTCTAGGAGAGAGGGGGAAGATAGAGAGGAGGCTGGATGAGGAGGCAGGGTTTGCAAGGGGGAAGAGGAGGTTGAATGAGGAGGTGGGGGGCGAGAGGAGAGGCAAGGAGAGGAGAGGAACAGAGAGGAGGTTGGATGTGAAGGTGGGGTGTGACGAGAGGAGAGTAGGTTGAATGAGAAGGTAGAGTGTGAGGAGAGGGCAGGAGGTTGAATGAGAAGGATGGGGCAAAGAAAGGAGAGGAGGTTGAATGAGAAGGTAGAGTGTGAGGAGAGGACAGGAGGTTGAATGAGAAGGATGGGGGCAAAGAAAGGAGAGGAGGTTGAAGGAGAAGGTTGAAGGTTGCCACTTTTTCTTCAAGCCAAACCCGAACACTTTTGCGGCGCACAGCATACTCTATAGGATTGTAAAAGACCTAGGACACCTTTTGGCGCTCCAAAGAGAATAGTAATGTGGCGTGCATAGTCCCCCCTCACCCTCCTGTCAGGCACTTTTCTGAGCGAACTGAAACCCGGACACATAATTAAAAACCCGTACTGTCCGCATGAATCCCCGGACAGGTGGCAACCCTATGCGGGGTGCAAGGAGAGGGAGTTGAATGAGAAGGTGGGGTGCGAGGAGAGGAGGCTGAATAAGACAGCGGGGTGCAAAGAGAGGAGAGGGTAGGAGGTTGAATGAGAATGCGGGGTGCAAGTTAAGGAGGTTGAATGAGGAGGCGGAGTTTGAGGATGGGGGGTGTGAGGTGAGGAGAGGAGAGGAGAGGAGGGGAGAGGAAAAGTAAGGTGGGGAGAAGAGGGGGAGAGGAGAGGGAGAGGAGGGGAGAGGAGGGAAGAGGAGGGGAGAGGAGGGAAGAGGAGGGGAGAAAAGGGGAGAGAAGGGGAGAGAAGAGGAGAGGTGAGAAGGGGAGGGGAGGAGAGGGTAAGGGAGGTTGAATTAGAAGGCTGGAGTGAGGAGAGGATAGGTAATTGAAAGAGAAGGCCGGGTGCAAGGAGACTAGGAGAGGTGAGGAAGTTGAATGTGGAGCTGGGGTACGAAGAAAAGACAGAAGAGGAGGGTAGGGGAAGTTGAATAAGAAGGTAGGGTGAGAAGGTAGGAGGCTGAATGAGAAGATGCGTGCGAGGAGAGGAGGTTGAATGTGGATGTGAGGTGCAAGGAGAGGAGGTTGAATGTGGATGTGAGGTGCAAGGAGAGGAGGTTGTTTGAGAAGACAGGGCGCGAGGAAAGGGGAGGAGGTTGAATGAGAATGCAGGGTGTTAGAAGAGGAGAGAGGGTTGAATGAGAAGGCGGGGTTCAAGGAGAGGAGGTTGAATAAGAAGGTGGGTGCGAGGAGAGGAAAGGTAGGGAGAGGAGGGGAGAGGAGAGGAAAAGGAGGGGAGAGGAGGGGAGTGGAGAGGAAAAGGAGGAGAGGGGAGAGACGAGGAGAGGAGAGAAGGGGAGGGGAGGAGAGGGTAAGGGAAGGGGGGTCGAATGAGAAGGCTGGTGTGAGTAGAGGATAGGAGGTTAAAAGTGAAGGTGGGGTGTAAGGAGACCAGGAGAGGGAAGAAGATGAGCAGGAGGGGAACAGGGAGAAGGGGAGATAGCTGAGAAAGGGGGAAGGGGTGTCATTGGAGAGAGGAAAGGAGATCACATTAGAATGGAATACTATTTGTACTTTATACTAATTCATTTTGTACTGTCCTTGTTAGAATTCAATAAAGATTGATAGTTCAAAAAAAAAAAAAGATGGAAGGTAAAGAATCAGCTGAGAAAAGAGGCTGGGGAATAAACAGGCGAATGGGGAACTGACAGGAGACTAAAGGAGGTAAAAGGGAAGGAGAGAAAGATTTAACAGGAAATAATGGTACAGAAAGGGAGAGGAGAAAAAAAGGAAAGGAAAAGGGGAGTGGACAGGAGAGGAAGGGAAGAAAGAAGAGAGGAAAGGAAGGGAGAGAAGATGTATGAATGGAAGAGGAAAGATGGAAATGGCAATGGAGAGAAGATGAAGAAAGGGAAGGGGAGAGGAGAGAAGAGAGAGGGATCACAGAGGGGGACGGGAATGGACAAAAAATGGAAGGGTGGAAAAGGGGAGAGGGAGTGAAAGAGGATGGAGAGAATCTTATGCCGCATACATATGGCCGGACTTGCCAACGGTCTAAACTCCGATTTAGAACATGTTCTATATCTGAGTCCATCGGAAATGCCGACAGAAAAAGTCTGATGGAGCATACACACAGTCGGAATGTCCGACCGAAAGCTCCCATCTGACTTTTTCTGTCGGGAAGTCTGGCCGTGTGTACGAGAGTAGAGGAAGGGGAGAGGACCAGTGCCGGGATAAGGTCATCTAAAACCCAGGGCAAACATGCCAAATTGCACCTCCCCCCCTCAAGATGAATGAGCATTATCTGCCAGTGAAAATCCCCCCCCCCCAAAAAAAAAATCAAGCACTAATCTTCACGCTCACCCCCTAAGCATAAATCCCTTCTTCTTCTCCCAGTACAAATCTCCCCTCCCAGCACAAATATTTGCCCCCCTTTCCCCCCAACTCAAATCCTCTCTCTCCCCATATTCCCCCCAAAAACACTTCCCTTCCAAGCACAAATCCTCTCTCTCCACTCTAAATCCCCCCTTTCAGCAAAAAATTGCCCTCCCCAATCCCTCATTCTAGCACAAATCCCTCCCACAAATTTCCCCTCCTAGCACAGACCCCCCCCCCCAATCATCCCTAATAGCACAAACCCCCCAAATCCCCCCTTCTAGCACAAATCATCTTCCCCCACCCCCCTCCTAAAATAAATTTCTCCAAATCACCACTCCTAGCACACCTCCCTAAATTGGCCCTCCTAGAACAATTCTTACCCCCTGCTGACCCCCAAGTTCCCCTTCTCAACAAATATCCCCTCCCACCTATTTCCTTATGGTGCCCCCCCCCCCCACCTCACATGATACCACAGTGCCCAGGGCAGCAGCCCCTCCTGCCCACTCCTTGTCCCAGCCCTGAAGAGGACCACTGTTGAATAAGAAATGATAAAAGGTATATACGTCCTTTTTCTTTTACATAAGGACACATTAGGTCTACAGTTTATCAGTGATGGTGAACCTTGGCACACCAGATGTTTTGGAACTACATTTCCCATGATGGTCATGCACTCTGCAGTGTAGTTGAGCATGATGCAGTTCCAAACCATCTGGGATGCCAAGGTTCACCATCACCGGACTACAGCGTGGGGTTACTTGTTGCTCTGTGCTCTCCCCTAAAACTAACAACTCTTCTAGTTGGTCCCAAAGCAGATGTCCTCTTCGCCTCGCCCCTAAAACCGCTCTGCATGCAATATGTTAATGTTATTTTCCCCGTTCTCTTGTGTTGTATTTTGCAAATCCTATTTGTACTTCCATCACTGTCACGCTGCCAGACATTCGGTTTTTCTATCAGTCTGCTCTATCCCCCTCCATCCGACACTTTGTTGTTCGTTGTAAGACTTAATAAGAAAATACATGATTAATCTGCTTCTCCTCTTCTAACATCTGCTGCGTCAGAAATGGATGCTGAAGGGAATAATTACCCCCGAGAGTTAAAAAACCTCCCTGGAAACAGACAGCGGCCGGGGGAGCTGCGCATCGCCGTGATTGATGAATTTATTTCTGATTCATGTCTGTATGTGTCCTCCCAGCCTGAAAACAATACACCGGAAACAACTCGCCATGAAATGTTACAGTTTGTTCCAATCCCTAACCAATTCATCTGTCTATTCTGGGAAAAAAGGAACATTCTGTAATTCAAAGGTGACAACAGATGCAGGCAATCAATAATGTAATGTTATACCAAACATGGCCAAAAAAAAGGAAAAACTTGCTTGTGGATAACACACAACCTCAATTCCATGATATCTGTAAGAGTCCAAGGCTTTCTATGCATGCACCAATGGCGCGTTGCCGCAAGAGGAAATTCGTGCCAACTGGGCATGCGCCAAAGACCCCTCAGTGAGCCAACCCGCAGCTACGCAGAAGACCTGATGGAAAAAGGCAGGAAAATACCCAGGAGGCGCACAGGAAGTGACCTCAACCTGATGGAAAAAGACGGGAAAATGCTCAGGAGGCATACAGGAAGTGACCTCAATTTGATGGAAAAAGGCGGGAAAGTGCCCAGGAAGTACACAGGAAGTGACCTCAAACTTCCCTATATAAGCCCAGGCCAGACACTGCCAAATTGCTGGATTATCTTCAGCCCCCCTTGTTCCTGTGCTGCTGTGTGATCTGTCTGAACTTGTTGTGACCTGGAAACCTATTTGACTACTCTTGATTGCTGCTTGCCATTGACCTCAGATTTGTACCTTGACCATTCTACTTCTTTGCCCCTTTTGTACTCAGCTACCAGATTGGAACTGACCCCGGCTTGGATCTTGACCATTCTTCTTCTGATTAACCCTTTTATACTTCGTTGCCAAACTGGACTTGACCTCGGCTCGGATCTTGGACTAAGGCTTGCACAGTGCTCCCCACCCCTGGCAGCCATGCCACTCGGTGTCCACCAAGTCTCTGTCTTCATCTCTGTCTCCATCTCCAGAGGCTTCAAGGACCTGAGGTGCAAGGGAGGCCTCCCCACTACTTCGGTCTCATCTCAGGTCCATGGCCCACATGACAATATCAGGTTAACATTTTACACAAGCTCAATTCCAGCACAACCCAAGAGGGGCAATGAAGCAAAAAAGTCGAAAGTAGCCCAAAACAATTCAAATAGTACTTGCTCAAATGCCAACCAAACCTGTGTTAGTTGGATCAGCATATGAATAGACTGGTGCGAGACAGACAGGATCGGCTTGTCAGGCTCTAGTAGACTTCAACATAATGGTGACCGTCTGCGCACAGACACTGAATCCCTGTTCAATATGTGTGAATAAGATGGGTGAAAGATGGCTTTAGCTCCTGTTCTCCACCTGTAGAGAACTCCTCAGATGCGTTTCACACTTTTCAGGACTTAATCGTTGAGGCGTAACACCAAAAGTGTTGCAATTAGAGGAGCTAATAATCAACGAGACAGTATCCTGTAGGTAGAGTGGGGGGAAAAAAAAAACGATCTTTCTAAAGTTGGATTCAGAGCAGATCAGTCCTTGGAATTCCCTTACCAGTTCAGTTAACTGCTGACTGCCATAATGAGCCTCCATTCTGACTCAATGTAGCGCTAGGCTATAGAAATGAGTTTAGTTTTTGTTGACATAATTGGTCATATTGGACATTTACTACTACCCAAATGCAATTACAAGTATGTGCATTCATGACATGAATCATACAGTACACCAATTGGGCTATGTGGTAAGCCAACTTCATAAATGTAAGCTACTGAGTGGTTAATTCACTCAACCAGTTTATTACCTTTTGCAATAAATACCAAAAGGGCCTGAGCCTCCATTCTGGATCAGCAAAGCTCCTGGCTATATGGGTGATTCTAGTAATCACTGATATAATTGGGTATATTGGATGGATAGTACTGCCCAAATAAGGACTTAGCACAATTCCAAGTACACTATATTGTCAAAAGTATTGGGACGCCTACCTTTACACACACATGAACTTTAATTGCATCTCAGTCTTATGCCCCGTACACACAGTCAGATTTGGATAATGGATCAATGGGAACTTGTTGTCGGAAATTACGACCGTGTGTAGGCTCCATGGGACATTTTCCATCGGAATTTCCATCACACAAAATTTGAGATCTGGATCTCAAATTTTCCGACAACAAAATCCGTTGTCATAAATTCCGATCGTGTGTACACAATTCCAACGCACAAAGTTCCAGGCATTCTCAGAATCAAGCAGAAGGGCCGCACTGGCTATTGAACTTCACTTTTCTGGGCTTGTCGTACGTGTTGTACGTCACCGAGTTCTTGACGTTCGGAATTTCCGGAATTTCGGAATTTCCGACAAGATTTGTGTGACCGTGTGTATGCAAGACAAGTTTGAGCCAACATCCGTCGGAAAAAAAACATGGATTTTGTTGTCGGAATGTCTGATCGTGTGTATGGGGCATAAGTCTGTAGGGTTCAGTATTAAGTTGGCCCACACTTTGCAGCTATAACAGCTTCAACTCTTCTGGGAAGGCTGTCCACAAAGTTTAGGAGTGTGTCTATGGGAATGTTTGACCCATAGACCCACCAGATTGTGAGTCTAATATGTAAGCACCAGCAGACTGAGAGTGACTGTCACTAGGTCAGGTTAACTACACTATATTGTCAAAAGTATTGTGACACCTGCCTTTATAGGCACATTAACTTTAATGGCATCCCAGTCTTAGTCCATAGGGTTTAATATTGAGTTGGCCCACCCTTTGCAGCTATAACAGCTTCAACTGTTCTGGGAAGGCCGTCCACAAGGTTTAGGAGTGTGTCTATGGGAATGTTTGACCATTCTTCCAGAAGAGCATTTGTGAGGTCAGGCACTGATATTGGACAAGAAGGCCTGGATCGCAGTCTCCGCTCTAATTTATCCCAAAGATGTTCTATCGGGTTGAGTTCAGGACCCTGTGCAGGCCAGTCAAGTTCCTCCACCTCAAACTTCCTCATCCCTTTCTTTATGGACCTTGCTTTGCGCACTGGTCCAAATCATTTGGTGGAGGGGGGATTATGGTGTGGGGTTGTTTTTCAGGGGCTGGGCTTGGCCCCTTAGTTCCAGTGAAGGGAACTTATAAGGCGTCAGCATACCAATACATTTTGAACAATTTTCATGCTTCCAACTTCGTGGGAACAGTTTGGGGATGGCGCCTTCCTGTTCCAACATGACTGCTCACCAGTGCACAGAGCAAGGTCCATAAAGACATGGATGAGTGAGTTTGGGATGGAGGACCTTGACAGAGTCCTGACATCAACCCGATAGAACACCTTTGGGATGAATTAGCGTGGAGACTGTGAGCCAGGCCTTCTCGTCCAACATTAGTGCCTGACCTCACAAATGTGCTTCTGGAAGAATGGTCAAACATTCCCATAGACACACTCCTAAACCTTGTGGACATCCTTCTCAGAAGAGTTGAAGCTGTTATAGCTGCAAAGGGTGGGCCAACTTAATAATGAACCCTAAGACTGGGATGCCATTAAAGTTCATGTGCGTGTAAAGGCAGGCGTCCCAATACTTTTCACAATATAGTGTAGTTAACCTGCCCTAGTGACAGTCACTCTCAGTCTGCTGGTGCTTACATTTTAGACTCACAATCTTGTAAATCTCTATATATACTAAATATGGGAGCAAGGAAGAAAGGAAGGAAGTCCTAGTTTACGTTACAAACCTCACAAAGGATGTATGTGCTTGTCCTAGGCTACCTGCCTCTCAGATATCCTCCACCACCTTCAGCATTCACCATTGATGGGAGACTACAAGAAGAAACCTGACTATTTATGACTTTTTACTTCTATTTGTTTACTCAAGCACCAGAAATGAGCAGTTAGCGCTGAACAAACAAACTCTGCATTGTTTTATCTGGGGACATCTTGCACAATTCCAAATAATTTTTTTTTCCCTCGGTCTTATAATTAACCCAGAACTTCGTGAATTAATCTGGTTAGTTTTACTGCTTCAATTAGCACACAAAAAGGTTACTAACTCCGGATGTGGACGTTTCCCTTGGTAAGTGATAATGGCCCGGCATGAGGAAATAAGGAATGAAAATGACAAAATTACGAATAAGTATTAATACAGATTAGTGCCACAACAAGGGAAAGATGGAAAATTAGAGTCCGCAATTACCCAAGCGAGGGCTGGGTTATAAGCCACTGTTGTGTTCATAAACTCTTGTTGTTGTAAATGGAAATTAATGCATTAATACAACCAGAGGAAGCCTTCCTTTCTCGGGTTTTAATTAAAATCACTGGCGTTAAGAAATAAGAGCCTCTATGCATGAAATATGTGTAATGAGCAATCTTTGTGATAATACCCAGGTTTGATATTCTGCATTAAAAAAAAAAAAATACAAGACCGACAATCGCCAGTATCAACGATAGAAAAACAAATTATAATGTTGCTGGATTAAATATAAGATTTATTTTATTAACTCTCAATCCCAGCCCGAGTGGGGAAAAGTTAGAGCATTTGTCAAGTTTCTCTTGCTCTCTGTGGTCCCCTTTGCAGGGATTTTTTTTTTTGTATCGTCCTATCCTGGTGACATCCTGTTGTTTTGCAACATGGGGTATCATAATGTTTGCAGAAAGAAGTCTTTGTTACATTCCTTTTGGACATGCGCACAAGTTGGCCCATATGTTCTTAAGGCTGGGTATATACTCTTCTGGATGGCTGGAGGCAACCATGAGATTGGACATGCCATAGGAATGAATTTGCCAAGTGGTGCACCTTTTTTCTGCAATTGCTGTGCAGTGCCAGGAACGGCCGTAGAAAAAAAGAACCGAGGAGTGGGTCTAAAGGTCAGTATTTTCCTAGGTTGCCACCACTCAGGGCAGGGGGAGGAGGGCCATTTAAAGCCACTTCACTTAAAGTGAAGTCATCCTTTAAATGTACAGTGGAACCTAGGATTACGAGCATAATCCGTTCCAGGAGTATGCTCGTAATCCAATGTACTTGCATATCAAAGTGAGTTTTCCCATTGAAGACAATGGAAACGAAAATAATTAGTTCCGCATTGACTTCAATGGGATGCAATACCGCATACGGCCAGAGGCGGGGGGCGCCAGAGAGCCTCAGAAACAGCCAAAAAGGCCGAGGGACACTTCGGCTGACCTCGGCAAACCTCGGAAAGACTCAGTTCACGAGCCTTTCCGAGGTTTGCCGAGGCTAGCCGAACTGTCCTCGGGCCTTTCCATGCATTTTCGAACGGCGCCGATCGGCGACTTTCGGCTCTGCTCGGCTCCGGCGCCCCCACCTCAGGCCAAAAGCGGTACTGCACACCGCTTTTGGCCTGAATCCTGCTCATTTTGCGAGACAATACTCGCAAACCCAGTTAGGATTTTTAGAAATACAGTGCTCGGTTTGCGAAACCGCGTTACTCACAAACCGAGGTTCCACTGTATTTATGTTAGGTATTTAAATAGCAGTACTGAGCACCTAAATGAGGTTTTCCTCCAATCCACCCACCTTACATCTATACCGGCCTCCATTTTTCAGGAAGGCTTTCTACAAGACCTTTGAGTGGCAAGTCTAGTCAAGTCAAGTCAGCCTTGCAAACACTATATGGTTAAAAGGTTGTGAACAACCAATCACACCTCTAAGAGCTTGTTGGACATCTCATTCTAAAGCCATGGGCATTAAAATGAGGTTGTCCCCCAACTTACCTGCCTTACAACTATACCAGCCGCTATTCTTCTAGGAAGGCTTTCCAAAAAAAGATGTTGGAGTCTGTCTGTGGAAATGTGTACCCATTACATGTCTTGGTAAGGGTTCTCTTTACTGGAACTAAGGGGCCAAGCCCAACCCCTGATTAAGTATAAGGTTTATTTTATTAGCTCTCAAACCCAGCCAGAGCGAGGAAGGGTTAGAGCATGTGTCAATTTTCTCTTGCTCTCTGCGTCCTCCTTTGCAGTGATCTGTTATCATAATGTTTTCAGAAGGAAGTCTTTGCTACATTCCTATTGCACATACGCACAAGTTGGCCCATATGTTCTTAAGGCTAGGCATGTACACTTCTGGATGACTGGGGGCAACCATGAGATTGGACATACCATAATAATGAATTGGCCAAGTGGTGCACCTTTTTTCTGCACTAGCTGTGCAGTGGCAGTACAGGCTGTACAAAGAAGAACTCAGGAGTGGGTTTAAAGGTAAGCATTTTTCGAATATTTAAAGGCAAATTTCACTTACAGTGAAGTCATCCTTCAAATGTATTTATGTTAGGTATTTAAATAGCAGCACTGTGCACTTAAATGAGGTTTTCTATCCACCTTACATCTATACCAGCCTCCATTTTTCAGGAAGGTTTTCTACAAGACGTTTGAGTGCAATTCTTGCCTCCATTTTTTGGGAAGGTTTTCTACAAGGCGTTTGAGTGCAATTCTTCCCTCCATTTTTCGGTACGGTTTTCTACAAGACGTTTGAGTGCAATTCTTCCCCACCATCAACCTTACAAACACTGTATAGTTGAAAGGTTGTGGACAACCAAACACACCTCTACAAGCTTGTTGGACAACCAAACACATCTCTACAAGCTTGTTGGACATCCTATTCTAAAGTCATGGGCATTAAAATGAGGTTGTCCCCCAACTTACCTGCCTTACAACTATAACAGCCTCTACTCTTCCAGGAAGGCTTTCCAAATATTGTTGGAGTCTGTCCGTGGAAATGTGTGCCAATTCAAGCTAAAAGACCTATTGCGAGGTCAGATACTGATCTCTGGCAAGAAGATCTGTCTCACAACTGGCCTTTAGTAGGGTTCAGCAGTGTTGAGGTCAGGGCTCTGTGTGGCTTTGAGTTCCTCCACACCAATCTGGTCAAACCTCATGTAGAAAGCCAGAAATTCATGCTTGGACAGAAAAGGGCCTTCACAAAACTGAACCCCCAAGTTTATTTATTTTAGGTTTTTTAAATAGCAGCACTGTACATATTCATCAGTTTCTGCCCTCAAGGAGCTTACCTTTTCAGATCTCTATCTCACATGCATACGGTACATACTAGTGCCAATTTAGACAGGAGCAAATTAACCTACCAACATGTCTTTGCACTTGGATGGAGACTGAAGTAGCTGGAGGAAACCCACACAAGCACAGGAACAACATGCAAACTCCATGCAGATAGTGTCTCAAAGGACGCTAGTTCTGCAAGGCATTTGTGCTGCCCCATAAAAAAACTGCAGAAATGGTGATATTGCACAAACACACTTACAGTGTGGTAACAGCTAACCATATTTGACATTATAGATGAAAGCAGCAAATTTTTATTATTGGCCTCAGCGGCGGCTCAGATCAGTGAATAATGGGGAGCGGGGAGGTGCGCAATACGTAAGTTCGCCATCACAATGCAACACTTTGAAAACCAAACAATGAGAGTAATAAAGACAGGGCACCCAGGAAAATGTTCTGGGAAAATGTCCTAGATTTCCACAAACTACATTGACAGAGTCACAACAAACAACAGCGCCGGTAAAGATGTAAAATAACAGCTTGCTACCTTTAAATGTCACTTGAAAAAGAACACTGCAAAGGGATTGTATTTATTACCAGCAATAAATGTTCCACTAAAAAAAAAAAAAAAAAAAAACGTGAATATGCTATTTAATTTTATTAAATATTCAGTTTGACTCATTGTAGCAATGTTTACCCCGAATGTTTTTGATGACCTTAACATTATAGTGATTGCGAAATTTGCATGCGCTGATTCCACATTAAAGTGGTAGTAAACTCCCATCTCTGATTTTTACCTATAGGTACAGTATCTGAAAAAAAAGTGAGTACACCCCTCACATTTTTGTAAATATTTTATTATGTCCATGAATGCCATCATGTACTGTGACATACTGAAGAGACTGGGCCGCAGGGCAGTATCCCAACATGATAACGACCCCAAACACACCTCCGAGGCGACCACTGCCTTGCTAAAGAAGCTGAGGGTAAAGGTGATGGACTGGCCAAGCATGTCTCCAGACCTAAACCCTATTGAGCATTTATGGGGCATCCTCAAACAGAAGGTGGAGGAGCACAAGGTCTCTAAAATCCACCAGCTCCGTGATGTCGTCATGGAGGAGTGGAAGAGGACTCCAGTGGTAACCTGTGAAGCTCTGGTGACCTCCATGCCCAAGAGGGTTAAGACAGTGCTGGAAAATAATGGGGGCCACGCAAAATATTGACACTTTGGGCCCAATTTGAACATTTTTCACTTAGGAGTGTACTCACTTTTGTTGCCAGCAGTTTAGACATTAATGGCTGTGTGTTGAGTTATTTTGAGAGGACAGCAAATTTACACTGTTATACAAGCTGTACACTCACTACTTTACATTGTAGCAAAGTGTCATTTCTTCAGTGTTGTCACATGAAAAGATTGAATAAAATATTTACAAAAATGTAAGGGGTGTACTCACTTTTGTGAGAAACTGTATATGTGTTTATGGTACACTATTTTATTTTAAAAGCTAGATTTTTTTTAATACTGTTATTGTTAATGGCAACTACAGTATAAAACAAATGAACACTGCCACCTTCAGGTGGCAGTGCCATCTGCAGGATGTAAGGTATATAATGCCAGTTTACAAAAATGTGAGGGGTGTACTCACTTTTGTGAGATACTGTAAGCTATAAGGCTTACCTACAGGTACTGTAAAAAAAAATCCTAAATGTGCACTGTTGCTGGACATGCAGCCGGTGACGTCACCGGTGCATGCGCTCTAAAGGAACAGCCACCCGGGCCATTCCTTCAGAGTCCTGTGCCGCAAACGGCGGCTCCCCTGCTCAAGTGCGGAAGTGACGCCATCGCGGCTCCGGCCAGTCACACAGCCGGAGTCTGTTGACCCGGAAAGGAAGACCGGGTGAAGATGGAAGCACCCGCAGTGGTGACATCTCGATGCTGGAAGGCTTCATTTTCAGTTAAGTTTAACATAATGTGTTAGTATGCATCGCAAAGGTAATTATTACATTACCTTTCAGATTAGAATAAAAAAAAAAAACACCCAGCGGTTTACTACTGCTTTAAAGCAATTTATCATGGGTGTACAGGACTTTAACGGCACCAAATATTACATAAAACAACGGTTTAAAAAATCAAATTTTTTACATTTTTATTATTAAAAATATTGCGGCAACTCACATTTCCAAACCTCAAATACAGACCCTCCTTCATTTTACGAAAAAATCTGTTAGAAACGTTCTAATCTCAATATATATCACCTAATGGTTAACATAAACTCTCAAGAGAAATTGCCATATATGCAGAAATGGGAGTCAGAATGTAATATATATCCCTCTCTACAGAAGAATGGGATTCCTGTATTGAAAATCTTCGCAAAATGCACCAGATCCATTATAATTCGGGAGACGGCCACACCAAACTATTTACTATACACCTACTAAACTACACACAATTTTCCCTACGGTACCCCAAACGTGCTTTAGAGGTTGTAACTTACTTGGTTCATTCTCCCACGTATTCTGGGAAAGGGATAAAGTCTCACAAATATGGAATCGATTAAGTAATTTTGCAACATCGATATCAGGTTCTCAAATAAATCTCACACTTCATAACTATTTATTATTCACTAAAATCAAAGGACTGTCTATATTTCATATGAGATGGTTTACACCATATGTGTAGCAATTCATTGGCTTATAGCCTATCACTGGAAATCTCCCTCAGTTTCGATAAATCAATTAAAAAACAAGAATTAGTTCCATTAACTAGATGGAAAAAAATCTTTCACTTATTATACAACTCTATAAAATGTTATAATAAAAAAATGGGACTCTTGGTTCTCACATGGAGATGTATTGTTCAGAAATGCAAACAATTGAATAGAGATGTTAGTTAAAATGTACTAGACATGTCCAAATTCGTTTAGAACCAAATTCGTTTTTTAACTAATTTTGACAAATTCGTTAATTCCTGAAATTTCTGAATTTTTCAATTTCCAAAATTTCGAATTTCCGAATTTTGAATATCTGAATATTGAATTTCCGAATTTTCAAATTTCCCAATTTTGGGACTTTCGGAAATTCAGAAAATTTCGGAATTTCGGGAAATTGGAAAGGCAAAATTTCAGAAATTCAAAATTTTGGAAATCCGGAAATTTTGAATTCGAAATTTCGAAATTCAAAATTTTCGGAGATGCGAAATTCGAAAATTCGGAATTCGAAAATTCGGAAAGTCGAAATTCAAAAATTCAGGAATTTGAAATTTGAAAATCTGAATAATTCGGAAATTCGAAAATTTGAAATTCGGAAATTTGGCAATGCAAAAATTCGGAAATTCGGAAAATTTGAATTTTCGAACTTCCAAAAAAAAGCAAAAAAAAAGCGAATGAAATGGAAACGAAAACGAACAAATTTTTTGTCCGTGCACATGTATATATGAAATATAGATTTCTATATTTTTGTATTTATTTTTTTTCATCATATATATATATATATATATATATATATATATATATATATTCACTACACTATTGTACAGGTATTTATTTGTAAAAAAAACCTTGATAGATTGTATCAATATTTTTTCTACTTGTCTATTTTCCATAATTATATAACTGAATAACCTTTATATGTTAATTTTACTGTAATTGAAACCTCTTATTGTACCACAATTTAACCTCAATAAAAAAAGTTTTTAATAAAAAATTTTAGGCAACACATAAAATGTCAAATTGTAGGCTAAGCTAAGCATAAAAGCAATACACATATACAAACAAAAACTTGTTTGAAAACTCTGATTTTTCAGGTGCATCTGGATAGGTCACGTACACTATATTGTCAGAAGTACACTATATTACCAAAAGTATTGGTACACCTGCCTTTACACGCACATGAAATTTAATGGCATCCCAGTCACACAGAGCAGCGGCTAGGGAGTGAGCCTGTTTGGGTGCCACCACAGGAGGGAGGGGCCAGGAGCGCCAGCATGGGACCCGGGAAGAGGAGGATCAGGGGCTGCTCTGTGCAAAACCAACTGCACAGAGGAGGTAAGTATAACATGTTTGTTATCCCTTTAAGGCAGGGGTCTCAAACTGGCGGCCCTCCACCTGTTGCAAAACTACAAGCCCCATGAGGCATTGCAAGGCTGACAGCTACAAGCATGACTCCCATAGGCAGAGGCATGATGGTACTTGTAGTTTTGCAACAGCTGGAGGGCCCCCAGTTTGAGACCCCTGCTTTAAGGTCCCAGGGAACCTCTGCTAAGATTAATCCATTGGGGTCATTGGTGAAAATTTCCATACAATGGCCTTCAGCTCGGTCAAGTGGTGGACCTTGAAATATTCAGACAGGAGGTCAATCTGCCACTCCTAAAGGAACTCCTAGCGACATCTGGAGGAACCTAAAGGTTGCAAGGGACCCTGGTTGAGAATGGCTGGTCTATAGTATTTGCCACGTGGCAGAAAAAAGTTGAAATAGTGAATTGCGATGTGATGGGCCAGGCTGTCAAGGGTGCCTGGATCACAAGTCCTCCTGAACAGATATACAAATTCTACAAAACATTTCACCTAAACGATGCACATATTGACTGCGTATTTAACTGCTTGGCTGAAGTTCTGGTTTAAAGCACAACTAAACCCTCCTATCCTAGGAAGCTGCCATCTTGGCCTCTCTTTGATCTGCAACCGCCATGATGCTGTACATGTGATGATTTATGACACCGGCCATTTAATGGTTTGACAGTTCGGTCAAGCGCACAAGCAAATGTGACAATTAGCATTTCCAGCATGCCGGGAAAGTTACTGTTTTTTTTGGTGGGTTTAGTTCCGCATTAATATTTCGATAATGGAGAAATAATTATCAGGTATTTTTCGAATGATTTAATGACGTTACTAAGTGCTTATATGCTACTCTTAGGTTCTTTATATAATAACAGGTATGCTTGCTAAAATGATTTTGCAGAAAGATGTTATTAGAACAAATTGTTATAACAAATTAGTGTAAGAATAATAATAAAGAATAAATAACAATTTTCTAGTTGAACAAATTGTATTCGTGCAGTGCCTTGTTCTTTTATTATGGGCAGCAGTAAAATACCACATTAAGGCCATTTGATGGAGCTGAGAAGCATAGGAAATAAATATGTGATTGTAACAAGGGATACAATGAAACAATTCTAGAGACTGTTAGAGGGAATTAGCAAATACATGTAACCATTGTAAGCCTCTAGCGCGCTTTAGGCCCCTTACACATGGGGCGGGCTCCTTTGGAGTCTGCTTGCTCAGTGGGGTATCTGTCCGCTGATCCCCGCTGAGCATGGCCGGTCCGTGCCCTTTTACTCTTGACTGCCATCTAATACTATCTGCCAGAAAAATGGGGAACAAATCCCCATCCATCTGATTTTAGCAGATAGGATCAGACTGAATATCGTGGGTGTCAACGGACACATGTCCATTGACACCTGCTGCTCTATAGGGGAGACTGGAGTGACCGATCGGATCTGCCTGAAAAACTAACAGCCGGACCCAATTGGTCCGTCTGTGTAAAAGGGCCCTTAGAATTGTAATGCTCTAGTATTCTCCAGAATTATTACAATGTAACTTACACTATATTGACAAAAGTATTGTGACGCTTGCCTTTACAAGCACATGAACTTTAATGGCATCCCAGGCTTAGTCTGTAGGGTTCAATATTGAGTTGGTCCACCCTTTGCAGCTATAACAGCTGTCCACAAGGTTTAGGAGTGTGTCTATGGAAAAGTTTGACCACCCTTCCAGAAGCGCATTTGTGAGGTCAGGCACTGAAGTTGGACGAGAAAGCCTGGCTCGCAGTCTCAGTTCTTATTCATCCCAAAGGTGTTCTATCGTGTTGAGGTCAGTCAAGTTCCTCAACCCAAAACTCGCTCATCCATGTCTTTATGGACCTTGTATTGTGCACTGGTCCAAATTTGGTGGAGGGGGGACTATGGTGTAGATTTGTTTTTCAGGGGTTGGACTTGATCCCTTAGTTCCAGTGAAGGGAACTCTGAAGGCATCCACATACCAAGACATTTTGGACAGACATTTGGACAATTTCATGCTCCCAACTTTGTGGGAACAGTTTGGGGATGGCCCCTTCCTGTTCCAACATGACTGCGCACCAGTGCACAAAGCAAGGTCCCAAGACATGGATGAGTGATTTTGGGGTGGAGAAACTTGACTGGCCTGCACAAAGTCCTGACCTCAATCCAATAGAACTCCTTTGGGATGAATTAGAGAGAAGACTGCGAGCCAGGCTTTCTTGTCCAACATCAGTTCCTGACCTCATACAAATGAGCTTCTGGAAGAATGGTCAAACCTTCCCATGGACACAGTCCTAAAAGTTGTGGACCGCCTTCCCAGAAGAGTTGAAGCTGTTATAGCTGCAAAGGGTGGGCCAACTCAATGTTGAACCCTACGGACTAAGACTGGGATGCCATTAAAGTTCATGTGCGTGTAAAGGCATGCGTCACAATACTTTTGACAATATAGTGTAATACATGTACACACGGTCAGACTTTCCGACAGGAGATGTTGGATGTGAGCTTGTTGTCGGAAAGTCCGACTGTGTGTATGCTCCATCGAACATTTGCTGTCGGACTTTTCACCAAGAAATGTTTGATAGCAGGGTCTCAAATTTTCCGCCCACAAAACTTTGTTGTTGGAAAGTCCGATCGTGTGTACACAAGTCCGTCGCACAAAAGTTCACGTATGCTCGGAATCAAGCAGAAGGAGCCGCACTGGCTATTGAACTTCCTTTTTCTCAGCTCGTCGTACGCGTTGTACGTCACCGCGTTCCCGCGTTCGTAATTGTTGGCCAACATTTGTGTGACCGTGTGTATGCAAGGCAAGTTGGAGCCAACAACCTTAGAAAAAAAATCCATGGTTTTGTTGGCGGAAAGTCCGATTGTGTGTACGGGGCATTAGTCTCCTTGCGGTGAGTCTAGAGGTCAGTCAAGCTTATTGGGTGTTCCAAAATAGCAGAAATGAATGTCTCTTGTAATTTAAGATGTGCTGCTTCCACAAAATCGTAAGTGTATGACTTATGTAAAATGTTTATGCTGGGGATAGTCCCACGTTACAATTACCCGGGGTTGGATCTTAAAAGTATCCACGTTCAGATCCTTGGAAACTGCCGCCATTTCTGCAGGTTTATGCGCATGTTAATTTTTCTACTTTCTAATCTTTACTTTTACTTTGTAGCTCTTCTAAATAAACTTCTAAAACCTTCACTATGAGCAGAGCTTGATGATTTCCTTATCAATTGACTGTGTGTGTGTGTGTCAACAGCCAGAGATGAAAAATACAGCTGACAGATGAGAAAAAGATAGAGAAGGAACAGGATATGAGGCTGCGTATCCGATACAGGAAAAAATATTACAGAGGGTGATACTGTATTATATAAATTTGCAGAATTGTTTCTAAGTCCTGAGCGCAGCTGTGAGTGTGTGTGTGTGTGTGGGGCGGGGGGGGGGGGGGGATCTATGGCTTTTCCAGTAAAACCCATTACAGACACAACTGACCTGACTCCATCACTGACACCTTAATGATGAATGGTTCAGACACGGGATAGCTATAGTGCTAGGCTTTAACACAGACTCAACTTTAAGAGGACATGTATGTAAGCACAACTATAGGTTCAATCAATAAAGCAGAGAAAAGTACAGCAGAGCTGTGCAGCCTGCATTAAACCTCGGCAGCCAAATATTAATAATCTGTTACTATCAATCAAAAGCTATTCTAAAAAAAATGCTGTCATTTACCAGAACATTTGAAATGTGTCATTCTTATGTCTTCAAAATACAATCTAAAGGCCTGTCATCATTCATGGCAATCACTGGAATGGCCGGCAAGTCAAGATAGTGCCATGTCTTCCCTACCATCAAGCTTAAAGACACTATATAGTTAAGGGTTGTGGCCAACAAATCCCTACCAGCTTGTGGGAGGACAAACTTATTTTAATGCCCTTGGCCATTCCAAAGCCAAGGGCATTCAAATGAGGTTGTCCTCCCACTCACCCGCCTAACAGCTATACCAGGCTCAACTCTTCTAGGAAGGCTTCACATGAGATGTGTGTCTACGGAAATGTTTGCCAATTCAGCCAAAAGACCATTTGTGAAGTTAGGTACTAATCTTAGAAAAGTTGACCTGGCTTACAATTGGCATTCCATATCATGCCTTGGTTGTTCAGTAGGGTTGAGGTCAGGGCTCTATGTGGACTAGAGCTCCTCCAAACCATATTGGTCAAATATGGCACATATTGGCATTAAAATGAGGTTGTCCTCCCACTCAGCCACCTAACAGCTATACCAGGCTCAACTCTTCTAGGAAGGCTTCCCATGAGATGTGTGTCTGTGGAAATGTTTGCCAATTCAGCCAAAAGACCATTTGTGAAGTTAGGTACTAATCTTAGAAAAGAAGACCTGGCTTACAATTGGCATTCCATATCATGCCTTGGTTGTTCAGTAGGGTTGAGGTCAGGGCTCTATGTGGACTTGAGCTCCTCCAAACCATATTGGTCAAATCTGCACTGAAAGCCATTAAATCCGTGCTGGGAAAGAGGATACAATTGTCTAAAATGTCTTTGCATGCTGTAGCATTAGCAGCACCCTTCACTGGAAACCTCCGAATTAAATAATTTGGAGGGATAGGATATTTAATAGTGTTGAGGTCAGGACTCCGTGTGAGCTTAAGTTACTCTACACCAGTGGTCTCCAAACTGCAGCTCGGGGGGCTGAATGTGGCCCTTTGCTTGCTTTTATTATATTGCCTTAGGGCAATATTTCATCTTCTGACACCAACAATGGTGCATAATTCCCCCCACTGACACCAACAAAGGGGCACAATTCCACCAATGATGGGGCATGATTCTTTCCACCCAATTAAACTAACGATGGGGGACAATTCCTCTCACTGACACCAACAATGGTGTATTTGTTTACTCTTACTGATACCAGGACATTTTCTACTTCCAATGGCCACAGTCCAGCCCCCGCTTAAGTCTGAAGGATATTAAACTGGCCCTTTATTTATAAAGTTTGGAGACCCCTGCTCTACACCAAATTTACTTCCAATGGCCACAGTCCAGCCCCCACTTAAGTCTGAAGGATATTAAACTGGCCCTTTGTTTATAAAGTTTGGAGACCCCTGCTCTACACCAAATTTATCAAACCTTGTGCAGAAAGCCAGCAAAAGTCATGCTAGGACATAAATCGGCCTTCACCAAACTGTTACCACAAGGTTGGAAGCCCACAGTTGTCTACAATGTCTTCTTTATGCTGTGGCATTAACAGTACCTCTCACTGGAAACATCTGAACTCAATCATTTGGAGGAGTGTTCACTTACTCAACCATACTGTATATTGTAGCTCCCACAAGTCCCAGCAGAGCCAAAGCCTGCAGTGTTGAAATAAATTATGCATCCCCGGGGTGTCTTCCTGCAGAATCAGTAGGCTGATAATTATTGTATCAGTATTCCCTTACCAAACAACCCAAAAAGGGAAGTGCCTCCAATGGTTATAGACAACCATTGGATGATGTGTCAATAAAGGACCCAATTTTTCTCTTCATGGGTCATTTTTTGTACTTAGTCTTATAAGTACAATGATAAAGAAATGTAGTTTGTATACTCTTACATGTATTAAAATATTTTCCTTGACAGGTTCCTTTTAGCTGATCTGTCTAAACCAAAACTTCTCTGACCTCTTTGAGTCTCTTAAAATTGTACATCGTCACAGCACTTATTAAGTGTATCCAAACCCAAGAGCTAAATAAATGTATTGCAGCTTACCAGCCCTTAGATATGGTGGTTGCACTGTGTTTAGACTTTTTTTTAATTTTTTCTTTTTTCTTTTCAACTACAACACATTTTATGTCCTAGGGTGGCTACACTCACTCATACACTGTATCTATGAGGGGAGCACCCTTTGGAAACAGCTTTGTCAACCCGTGGAGAAGGTTTAGTTAGATGGACTTTATATGAGTAATTAACACATTAAAGTTTAACGCCAGTTTACAATTTCTAATCAGTTACAGAAACAGTTTTTTCCCCTTTGGAATAAAGATTTTACCTCTATGAATAAAAGCTGACCATTGTAGGCACCCCTATCAGTGTTAAATGATTTATTTCAACACTCTAACTGCCACTTTTGTAGGACAGTCTGGTCTGTTAAAAGAAGTTGAAAACTACCAGGTTTTCTTGCAGAACCAACAGGCAATACAACTATGTTGTAGGGGAATTCGGAAAAACAGAGACAGGTTGCAATATATAGGGTTATTTTTATTTCAGTGATAGTTCCACTTTAATATTTTGTTAACAGGAAAATTAATGAGTGATCCGACTTCCTGTCTATAGTTTCTATTTTCTTTTTTTGTTCTGTTCTCTTGTCCACTGCGATGTGCATTCCTGACTTCACCCTCTAGTCTCCATTTGGAGCCAGTGTTTCTCAGCCAGGGTGTCGACTGGTTTCACCCAGGGGTCCCTGAGCACAAGAACTGGTTAGCCTTGGAACAGTGTCATGATTTGCCATGGTGTGGGCAGACTGACCGCCAGCAATGTAACAGCCAATGATGCTCCAGGGCCAGAATGCGCAGCGTCATTCATTGATATGTCAATAGCAGTCAGCTTGCTAACACCTTGGAAACATATGATTCAGGGCAGAGCACACAATGGACCACCTCCAGAATTCAGGAGAAGGCGGATTTCCATCTTTTTGAGACCTTCTCCACCTTCCACTAGAGCTCTAATGTATAAGGGGGCCTCTGATGTATAGGCAGGAAACTCTGATGTATGCAGGGGGGACTCTGATGTGAAGGACAGACTGCTGACATGATGGAGGTGTCTCTGATGTGACGGTATACTATGATTTAAAGGCAGCCCTCTAATATGATGAGGGACCTCTGATGTGACTGCGGGGCTTCAGATGTGATGGGGTTTTTCTGGTGTGATGGGGGGCTTCTAATGTTATGGGAGGTCATCTGATTTGACGGAGGACCTCTTATGTGATTGTGGGGCTTCAGATCATATGGGGTTCCTTTAATGTTATGAGGGGCCTCTGATGTGATTGGGGACTCTGATTTAAAGGTGAACCTCTAATGTGATGGGTGACTTCTGGTGTGATTGTGGGGCTTCAGATATGATGGGGGTTCCTCTGAATGTTATTGGAGGCCTCTGCTGTGATGGAGGACCTCTGATGTTATTGTGGGGCTTCAGATGTGATGGGGTTCCTCTGATGTGAAGGGGGCTCTCTGAGGTAAAGGGAGACCTCTGATTTGATAGGGGGACCTTTGACATGATTGTTACCTCTGATGTGACATTAATGTTTTTAGATTTTAAACTGGGGTGCCTCAGAATGTTGCATACTTTTTTAAGCCCCAAAAATGTTGAGAAACTCTACCCTAGATGATGCCATCCCTGTAACCTGAATGGCGCTGCAGGCCAAAGCATATATACCCATACATTAGAGTGCATTGTGGTAACAAGTTCTAAAACACGTTTTACCACTGACTACTGCAGTGCAAATGTGTGAACAGGCCCAGAGACTCTGGGGTCATTTGGGAGGAAGGGAAATGAACAAAAATAAGGAGAAGCACACATTCTGTATTGGAGGAAGAGACGTATTATTTGTTGATACAGATAAGTCTCCTCACTGGCACAAGATGTACTCACTGCTATTGAACGCTCTGCCGCTAAGTAACGAATGTTCCGACTCTATCAGATGGCGGAGGGGGCCACTATCCACCTCTCTTCATTTATTACCCAACATCTCTCTATCTCGGCCTGACTCCGCACCTAATCAGTGTTGATAAATGGTGCTTCACCTTTGTAACTTTTTGTTGGTGCCCAAAGGCTTTATGTCACATTTGTCATCAAGCCCCTCAGCCTGTCCTTTATCCCTTTTGTTTTTAGTTTCTCTCTTTTTTTTTTTTTGGTACTTACCTAAAATGTACCAAATTACTGGATTTAAAAAATCCAAAAAAGAAATGATCACTGGTGTACTGACACATCATACTCCCACTAAGAGATTCCGAGTAAGATTCAGTACTGGAATATTGTGATAAGCGATTGATAAATATGTAGACTAATTTATCTTTTTATCTTTAAGGAGAAACTCAGTGCTGCAGGTAAAATTGTCTTTGGAGACAAATGGGAAGGTTCCCCTGATATCAAGGCATCAGTTATGTAACCCACTTCAAAAGGAATGTTGGAAGACAATTTATTCAAGAAAAGTATAGGGTTAAGCATTTTTTTTTATTTTTGCTATATTTAAGGGTAAGGTGTCAGGATTAAAAGGATATGAAAGGTAACAATTGTAGATAATGCTGGAAGGTCCCTCAGGGTTGGAGATCACTTGACCAAAGTCAAGGCGTCAAGACATTACTCATGTAACCCGCCCCTAATGTAAACATGGAGCACAATTTATTCAAAAAAAGTATAGGGTTAAAGTGGAGTTCCACCCACTTTTACAACTCTTCAGCATCCCTCACTAAATTGTGCACTGTAAACGAATTGGATATTTTTATATTTTTTTTCTCAGCACCTACTGTATATCTTCTGTATTCATTTTTCACTTCCTCCTCCCTGGCCGCGGCCCATCGCATCATTTCCTGTTTGCAATGCCTTCTGGGAAGGGGCGGCAACTTCCTCTGACACTGCCGTTGCTATGGAAACCTGACCTGAAACCTATTACACTGCTTGTGCTGCACTGAGCATGTGCGAGATCTGCAAGGATGAGATCCAGGAAGAAATGCAGTCTGGCTTCAGATGCCCACACTTAAGATGGCCACGGCCTGCTGGAATTTTATAAAATAACAAACTACTGCTATAAACTAACAAAACAGACCTTAGTTTACAGACTAACTTTACTAGAATACATTAAGCTTGTGTATTATAGGGGTATTTTTATTTAAAAAGAGTAATTTTGGCCGGAACACCACTTTAAGCTGTTTTTTCATTTTGATTACATTTTGGGGTAAGGTGTTAGGAGAGAGTAACAATTTTAGAGGCTATGTCCACTTTAATGGACTTTCTGGCTTGTCATGAGCACCAGATCTTTTTTTTCCAGAATTCCTGATGATGTATTGAATTCCAGAGTTTTCGGAGACAAACAGGAAGGACCCTCAGGTTTGGAGACCACTTGACCAAAGTCAAGACATCAAGACCTAAGTAATTTACCCACCACTACAGGAATCTTGGGGTACAATTTATTCAAAAAAGTGTAGGGTTACGCAATTATTTATTTTTGCTACATATTAGGGTAAAGTTGTAGATGATGCTGTATGTCCACTTTAATGCACTTTTTGGATTGTCATCAGCACAAGATCCTTCTTTCCAGAAAGCCTGTTAATGTATTGAATTCCATAGACTTCGAAGATGAAAGGGAAAGTCCCTCTGGGCCTGGGCTAAGATTCATTACTGGAATATTGTCATAACTGATAAATAGATATGAAAACTAAATTCTCTTTGTATCCCTAAAGAGAAATTCAGTGCTGCAGGTAAAATTATCTTTGGAGATAAATGGGAAAGTCCCTCTGGGTTGGAGACCACTTGACCAAAGTCAAAGCATCAAGACATCAGTCATTTAACCCACCACTAATGGAAACACTGAACATAATTTATTCAAGAAAAGTATAGGGTTAAGCAATTTTTTTTTATATTTGCTATATTTAAGGGTTAGATGTCAGGATTAAACGGTAACCATTGTAGATGGTGCTGTATAGGAATGTCCCTCTGGGAATGAGACCACTTGACTAAAGTAAAGGCATGAGTTATGTAACCTACCACTCACTAATGGAAACATGGAGCACAATTTATTCAAGAAAAGTATAAGGTTAATACATTTTTTTAAATTTGTCTAAATATTGGGGTAAGGTGTCAGGGTTAAAAGGTAGAAAGAGTAACAAATTTAAACAATATGTTCACTTTAATGGACTTTTTGACTTGTCATGAGCATCAGATCCTCCTTACCAGAAAGCTTGTCGATGTATTGGATTGCTGAGTCTTCGGAGATGAAAGGCAAAGCCCCTCTGGGTCTGGGCAAAGATTAATGACTGGAATACTGCTATATGCGATGAATGAATATGCAAACTAAATCTTCATTCTATCCCTGAGGAGAAATTCAGTGCTATAGGAAAAAAAAATTATCTTTGGAGACAAATGGGAAGGTCCCTCTGGGTTGGAAACCACTTGACCAAAGTCAAGACGTCAGTCATGTAACCCACTGATAAAGGAATCACGGAGCACAAAATTTATTAAAGAAAAGGATAGGGTTAAGCATTTTTTTAAATTTTTACTACATATTGGGGTAAGGTGTCAGGATTAAAAGGATAAAAAGTAACAATTTTATAGGATGGGTCCACTTTAATGGACTTTTTGGCTGGCCATGAGTACCAGATCCTCCTTTCCAGAAGTCCAGTCGAAGTATTGAATTCCAGAGTCTTCAGAGACAAATGGGAAGGTTCCTCAGGGTGTGGGCGAAGATTCATTACTGGAATATTGTTATAAGTGATGAATGAATATGAAAACTAAATCCTCTTTCTATCCCTAAGGAGAAATTCAGTGCTGCAGGTAAAATTCCAGGCATTAACACTGTTTCATCAGCATTCAAAGGTTCTCCGCACCAGCGGTTACAATCCCAGAGCGCAGAACGTTTGAATAAGCATCTGTGTCTCACCTTGCTTCACAGTTAAGAACACAGAGCTGTGCGTGCACCTTAATCTTTAGATCTTAAAGCGGAACTCTGGCCTTAGCTTCTGCCTTCCACAAATGTACAGGCCCCACTCCTCCGGACTGACACCCACCCATCAAGGCATTTTGATATTTTCTTAACTCTTCCCAAGAGCCAGCACACTGCTTGCATCAGGACTGAGGGCTCTTGGCGCCGACTCAGAGAGGAAACAATCAGGTAAGTCCCGGTGCCTGTGTAGTTGTTCACTTTGTTCCCACATGTCTGACCCAGATCAGCTGCACCCTCTTAAGGAAACTTGAAATAGGCAGCTGCACATCGCAATGGGATACCAATAAAAACTTCTTACCATAATCTGGTTATGACTAAGCACAAGATGTGTGGAACATGTTAACCTTCTGTTCATTCATGTGACTGCATCTGTCTGATATCCCGTTGCGGTGTGCAGCTGCCTATTCCAAGTTTCCTTGTCTGTCGCTGTGGCGATCTGGGCCAGCACCTGTGGGGTTACCTGCTGAGGGATCTCCTCAGCAAACCTGGAGCCGTGATTTCTCCTCCTTCTCTTAGCTTGTGACTTGTTGCAAAGTTTTGCAGTCTGATAAGAGAGGGAGAGGAGACTCCAAGAAAGAGCAAGAGGACCTATCTTCTGGAAGGTTTTACTAAAGGACGGTCTATGTGGACAGCTTTACCCCGGATGCCTGCATACTTAGATGTGCCTCTTTTAATCATCAACCATGTGATTTGATAAATGTTGTACCTTCATTAAATGTAACCATGTTGCTACACTAATGCCGCATACACACGGTCGGACATTTCGACCGAACGGGTCTGACAGACTTTCCAGCATACTTTCGACGGACTTTTGACGGACTTCCGACGGACTTTCTAATGAACGGACTTGCCTACACACGATCACACCAAAGTCTGACTGATTCGTACGTGATGACGTACACCAGACTAAAATCAGGAAGTTGATAGCCAGTAGCCAATAGCTGCCCTAGCATTGGTTTTTGTCCGTCGGACTAGCATACAGACGAGTCGATTTCTTGGTCCGGCGGAGTTACGACGTAAAGATTTTAAAGATTTTAAGCAAGTTCCAAATCTAATGTCCGTTAGATTTGCGACTGGAAAAGTCCGCTGAAGATCCGGTGAAGCCCACACACGATCGGATTGTCCGCCGGATTTGGTCCGGACGAAAAGTCCGATCGTGTGTACACGGCATTAGAGGCGCCTCTCTTCTCTTTTATACTCTGTAGCTCCTGCTGGATTTTGCTTCTAATCCCCTTGTGGGGGCTTCCAATTGTGGATGGACATTTTATGGTTACACAACCTGGTCACATTGCTATAAACTTTTTATATGGACTATAAACGGAAGGGCTTATGAATAAATGGTTGTGGAACGAATCATCTGAGTTTCTATTATTTCTTATGGGGAAATTCGCTTTGATATACAAGTGCTTTGGATTACAAGCATGCTTCCGGAATGGATTATGCTCGCAATCCAAGGTTTTACTGTATATGCTTTTATACGGTACATTTGTTTATAAGATTTAAGTTGGTATCACATATAGGGCAACACTTATTTTTATGTTTGAATGTTACACAATGCCCTGTCAAGTTGTAGTGGTAGCATCTGTCTACACCTAATGACTGTAGCGCAGTCATTTTATTTGAACATCTATATTGTAACATGTAAGGAATTTATTCATGCAGTCCTTAGTTAAGGAATTATTTTTCAAACTTCCACCCCTTATCCATCCTAAACACTGTACATATGGTAAAAGGGACATATTATTAAAGGAGAAGTACATGGAAAGCTTGTCTGGCTGTACTTCTCCTGTGGATCACGGGATTACAGTTTATTCTGGTTCCTGTTACCGGTTTCGGCTGAGGTCAGAGAGCCGGTCCAGGCTCGGGCAAGATCAGAACAATATGGTTGGGATCCACCCACAACCCTGGACCGACACCCGGCTCAACCTCTCAGCTAGGGATGTGGGGGCAGAGCAGAGAGCTCTCTGCTCACGCAGTTCTGAGAACCAAGGGATCAGTGGTCTTTGATCGCTCAGTTCTCAGTCCTAGAGCCGGCGGGGGACATATTCTGCATCCACCTAGGTAAGTATGATTCTTGAAAAGAAAAATCCTCAACTCCTCTTTTAAAGCAGTGAATCTCACGTTCACCAAACATTCACTGCAGCTGAATCTTCCAGCTGAATATGTTTCCAAAAACAGTGATTGATTCACCACCAGTGAAAGTTTGTTGAAAGTCACCTCCGACGCTTTATTAATAAGCCTCTAAGTCTTTCCTCCATCTCGCCGCATAGATTTTGGAACCCTGAAAAGTTTACATTCTCTAAAAGGCAAAAAAGAAAAGTAAAACCGAAGTTTCTCCTGAAACTGAAGAGGGGGAATGAAACTCCACGGAGGCGGCTGATTTATGGCGCGGAGCTCCGGTTGAGCAGCACGCCATTCTTTTAAAAGATTTAACGCCCTTTGATCGGGTCGGGCGATTTTGAAAGAGGACAGGGGAGGAGGTTTATGTTCAAAGCGAAATCTTCGGATATGTTTTTAATCTCAAAGACCGCATCAAACATTTTGCCAATATTTCAAGCGCTCTATAAATAATGCATGGAGAATAGGAAACCTGAAACTCAGAGAAAAGAGATTAGGAAGGAAGGAATTGTCCTTTCCCTACTCATAATCATTATGTACATATAATCCTCTATCCCCTCCGGCATCATTAAAGCTAAAGTGTAATTCCACCCCTGTGTACGTTTTAGAGAGACAGGTTTTTTTCCTTTGTGCCCTCTTCTGTCTGTAAAAAAAGCTCACTGTTAGTTTTGATTTTGTCTACATCTTTTGAATTAGTGAAAACATAAAAAAGAGACGGAGACACAAGTGCCACTGACTTATGGCCCGTACACACGATCAGACTTTCCGACAACAAAACCGTGGATTTTTGTTCGAAGGATGTTGGCTCCAACTTGTCTTGCATACACACGGTCACACAAATTTTGGCCAACAAGTACGAACGTAGTGACGTACAAGACGTACGTGATATCTCCATTACGAATGCTAGTTATATCTCCGGCTCATACTTTATTCCGAGCATGCTTGGACTTTTGTCCGACGGTCTTGCGTACACGCGATCGGAAAGTCCGACAACCAACATTTGTTGGCGGAAAATTTGAGAACCTGCTAGCCAACATTTGTTGGCGGAAAGTCCGCCAACAAATGTTCGATGGAGCATACACACGGTCGGACTTTCCGCCAACAAGCTCACATCCAACATTTGTTGTCGGAAAATCCGATCGTGTGTACGCTCAGAGCCGGTTCACACGGGAGCGACTTGTCAGGCGACCTAGCCGCCTGACAAGTCGCCTCCCGTTCTGTACAATGGAACTGTTCTAATCGGAGCGACGCAAGTCGCTCCGACTTAGAAGAAAGGTTCCTGTACTACTTTGGGGGCGACTTGCATAGACTTCTATACAGAAGTCGTCTTGCAAGTCGCCGTGGCAGTCGTGTGCAGGTCGCCTCGGTGTAGCAGATTTAGTATTAAAAATAAAAAACAATGTTCCTTCAGGAAGATCCTCGGACTCATGTTGTCTCCCAGCTTTATTCATTACTACTCAATGCTTTGTCCCCTGACCTTCCTACCTACACGCATGTATAGGAATCAGAGCTACGGCACTCTATTTTCCTTGCAGATTGGCATAAGTGTTTTACTGTATTTTAACTCCTAAACTTTCCCTTGCCACTACAACTCAAGAAAAGGTGTTTAAACTGGTGGATAGATTCCAAACCAGCAGGTGGCAGCCTCTCGACAGTCAAGCCTAGGATATCTCCTGCAGACAGCATCTTGTCCTGGATCAGCAACCAAGCTGTGCACTGCAAAGAAACCTCATGGCGGAAGCAAGGCATCAGATCTTCAGGCTTGATAAAGGGGTACCACCACCCTGAAACACGTTGTCATGCTGCTCTAATGCCGGGCTTATACCCTACAGTTTCCTTGGTAATCCAGTCTAGCCTGTGGAAAAGCTGCCACCTGCTGGTTTGGATTATATGTGCTTTTTGGGAATTATTTTTTAAACTGGTTTTTATTAATAAATCTGCTACACTTAGTTGGTGGTGCTTGTGTTAATCTCTCTTTGTGTGCTTTCACATGGTTCCATTGTGGAGGATATCCCAATCCTGTATTAGGCTACGGACCCTGCATTATTCTTGATGATGCCAAAGGACCTTAGACTGCTGGGGAGAAGGAGGGAATAGGCAGCGAGGACTGGTTTCCTAGAGCTCAGCTTTAATGGACTTTAATTAGACTCCATTTACAATACTGTATCCTGTTTCCATCTTTCTACAATATAAATGCTGCAGCAGCTTAATACCATATACAGTCCAATAAAGACCTCTATGACTAAGCCCCGGTGGGTGGGGCGAAACATGTCGGGTAGTGTGGCTTGTGAAGTGGTGCAAAGCTGAGGACATCTCACACATGTTAACTGGATTGGGAGTGCAGCGATTTTTCTAAGCATTCTATACACTGCTGGATGGTGACATTTTCATCTGGCACCCCATTCGTGAGTACCAGCGGGACTATACACATTGTCTTTTTTTTTTGCTTAGAGCAGCACTACAAGTAGTAACAGGTCACATATAAAGTCCATTATTTGCCATTTCAACACCCTGCTAATGTGTGGGTACCATTGAGGAAATATCCCTCATTTCCCGTCCCAAAGACCCAACAGGATGTCAGAGAATGACTACCAGATGTTTGGCAGAAATGCCCATGTGGGCAGAATGGCTAACAGAAAAGCGCATACGCGCAGACTTCTTGGCAGGATGGTGACTAGGCACATGAATGTGCACAGGAATGCGCGTGGGTGTGAGCACGGGAGCACACTCAATGAATGTTGGCACCAGGTGGACCTTTTTAAGGAGGCTCCTGCTCATGTTCCAATGCTGACCGGTCTTTTACCTGTTCCCTGTGTCCTGGTATTACTCTGCTTGTTCCTGTGCTGCTGACCCGGCTTGCCTCTGACCTGAACTTGGATCCTGCTTCTGTTCTGTCGCCAGTTCCTGACCCCGGCTCCATTCTCGACCATGTCTCTGTCTTATGACTTGCTGCCTACCTGCTGCTGAGCTTGGTTATCGTTGTGACCATGCTGCTGTTACCGACTCTGCTCTCAAATCTGCTTCAAATGCCTATCCGGCTGTCATCTGTACCAGCTCTGCTCATCACCGCGAGTTCCTGTCTCAAGCCTGCTTGGGGCTCTGACAAGCACCGGTGGCCAGTCCATAAGGGGTGCGGGGGGGCCTCCCCCTAATCTCCATGCAGGCACCGAACACAGAGAGTTCGACAAGGTTTTTTTTTTTTTTTCTTTTTGAAGCATATGATTAGAGCCAGAATTGGCTTCAAAAAGGTTGGGCTCAGGGAGCAGAGCACAGCACCCCAGACCCCACCCACTTCCTGCTTCTCCTCCCGGCCAAACGGGACAGGAAGCGGGCCCTAAAACCAGATTGGCGGGAAGGAGAACTCAGGGAAGCAGCCAAAGCCACCCGTGACCTGGACGGGGTAAGTGCGGGGCTGGCGGGCTGGCAAGCAGGCGAGCAGGGCTGGCGAATGGGCTGGTGAGTGGGCGGGGGGGTGGGGCTTTTGTTTACTTCCCCCCCCCAAAAAATGGAGCACCAGCCGCCACTGCTGACAAGCCTTGCATGTGGAACCCGCAGCCTGTGGAGTGCCCCTTAAACTTTGGCTGGATCTCATGTACAGCTACAGTTCCTGACCTGATGTTCTGCCAGCCTGCCAGGGTCTGCATCTTCTGCTGCAAGCACTTCCACCCAGGATCTGGACTGAACATACAAGGCCAACCTCATAATTTCAGTCTCCGATCAGGTATGTGACACAGGAAGTTAAATAAAGTTTCCCTTTGTTGCAGTGGTGGCCCATCCATAGAGGGCGCACGGGCGCTGCCTCCCCTATACATGAGTCCAGCCCCCTGATCTACATGTCTTTGGCATCAGACCATGGATTCCAATGTGGCATGGGTGGTTTTTTTTTAAGCACCTGATTAGAGGCAGAGGCTCTAATAGGCTTCAAAAAAGGGTGGCCTGGTAGCACAGAGCCCACCCAGTTGTGTGACCATAGCCAATTAATTTTTACTATTATCACACTAAAGTTCCTCCCCGACAATCAGGAGGCAGGTCTGTGAGACTTGTCTCCTGATTGTCCAAAGCATCAGGCGATCTTATTGGATGCCTAGCGCTTTGGCGGAAGAGGAGACACACGAAGGAAGCTGGAGGAGCAGACCCCGGAGCTGCCTTGGCCGGTCCCTGCACACCGGGAGAGGATACCACAGCCCCGCCAAAGGAGTGGGTAAGTCCTGGACGGTGGGGGGGGGGTTGGGTTGGGGGTGCTGTTTCAGGATGCCTAGCGCTTTGGCGGAAGAGGAGACACACGAAGGAAGCTGGAGGAGCAGACCCCGGAGCCGCCTTGGCCGGTCCCTGCACACCGGGAGAGGATACCACAGCCCCGCCAAAGGAGTGGGTAAGTCCTGGACGGTGGGGGGGGTTGGGTTGGGGGTGCTGTTTCAGGATGCTTAGCGCTTTGGCGGAAGAGGAGACACACGAAGGAAGCTAGAGGAGCAGACCCCGGAGCCGCCTTGGCCGGTCCCTGCACACCGGGAGAGGATACCACAGCCCCGCCAAAGGAGTGGGTAAGTTCTGGACGGTGAGGGGGGGTTGGGTTGGGGGTGCTGTTTCAGTGCTGTGTCGCCGGGGGTTGTTTATTATTATGAGTATTATAGTGTTGCTGTTGTTTTTTCGTTGCTGTTGGTAATATAATGATTACTCTAAAGCTATTATTAGTTCTCTTTTCCCCCCCATTTGGGCAATTTACATATAACAAATTGTCTTTGCCTTTTAATATGTATAGATAGCATGTGCAAATTGCACTAATGCGCTGCTGGGACTTATTTGCATAAGTAGCAGACAGACATTTAATATAGGGCATAATATTACAATAACCAGATAAGGGAGACACGGCTAAACCACGCAGGCCGTATGTGGTGGCGACAGCTCGACGCATGTACAATTATTAGTAATCTCTGCACACTGATGAAGAGATGTGGGAATAATCCTTTTAATAACGGGAAAATGGATCCACGTACAAAAGAAAAATGAGAGCCAATATCTTACACGGCCCGGCCTGAAAAACACATTTGTTAACCGGCTTCAACTATTATCTACAGACTTTCATGTATGGTCACCGCAGCTGATCCAGAGAAAGAAAAACAAAATGTAAAAAAAAAAAAAAAGATGACAGCCAAAGAACCCTTTACCTAAAGCAGTTGTAAACCTCTGAAATGAACAAAGCATATCCTTCTATAGAGTGTACTTACAGTGCCTTGCAAAAGTATTCACCCCCCTTGGCTTTTTACCTATTTTGTTACATTACAGCCTTTAGTTCAATGTTTTTTTTTTAATCTGAATCATATGTGATGGATCAGAACACAATAGTCTAAGTTGGTGAAGTAAAATTAGAAAAATATATACATAAAACTATTTTTCAGAAATAAAAAAACTGATAATTGGCATGTGCGTATGTATTCACCCCCCTTTGTTACGAAGCCCAACAAAAGCTCAGGTGCAACCAATTACTTTCAGAAGTCACATAATTAGTGAAATGATGTCCACCTGTGTTCAATCTAAGTATCACATGATCTGTCATTACATACACACACCTTTCTGAAAGGCCCCAGAGGCGGCAACACCTAAGCAAGAAGCACCACTAACCAAACACTGCCATGAAGACCAAGGAACTCTCCAAACAAGTAAGGGACAATGTTGTTGAGAAGTACAAGTCAGGGTTAGGTTATAAAAAAATATCCAAATCTTTGATGATCCCTAGGAGCACCATCAAATCTATCATAACCGAATGGAAAGAACATGGCACAAAAATGCCAAGGGGGGGTGAATACTTTTGCAAGGCACTGTACCTCTTTCCAAAGCACCTATTGTGATTGCTCCTCTCTTATTAAGTGGCAGCTGGTGCTCCAAACAAACCCCCGCTTGCTCGCCCGCTAGCCCGTTAGGTCGGCACTTACCCCATCCAGGTCGCTAGCGGCTTCCCCGAATTCTCCTCCGGGCCAATCCGGTCCCTTTTCCTCCCGCTTCCTGTCCTGATTGGCCGGGAGGAAAAGCAGGAAGACAATACTGAATGTTGGGTTGGTGGGCTCACCGCACCTCGAGCCCAACCTTTTTAAAGTCAATTAGAGCCTCAGGCTCTAATCATGTGCTTAAAAAAACTCATAGAAATTCTTGCGTCCGTTGCCCCGCATGGAGATGAGGGTTGCGGCGTCCCTGCGCCCCTTATGGACCGGATGCCACTGCTCTCATTCTTATGCTATCAACAAATCATTTCTTACAGTCCATGCCGAAACCAGACAATCCCAGGAGCACTCCCCGCCCCCCTCTAGCACACAGCAGGTGATTGTCAGCTGTGTATGTTTCCCTGGGAGACTGTGTAGATGGGGTGCTTCCTTTCCCTCCACTCAGGTCACAGATAACACTCAGCTGTGCAGTGTGTGGCATCAAATCCCCTGTGCCTTTAAATTACATGTATATTCTGTACTTTGAAGAGCTGCTGAGGAGAAGAGGATGTAGATAAACAGGTACAACCTATGTGGGAGCATTTGTTCCATCTCCGTGCATCACCTGAGGCCAGTCACTTCACAGGGCATATGTAAGGGTTTACAACCACTTTAAAGCGATTGTAAAGTCTCGTGTTTTTTTTTCCTATAAAAATAACAAACATGTTATACTTACCTGCTCTGTTGCAGTGGATTTGCACAGAACAGCCTGGATCCTTCTCTTCTAGTATCTCTCTTTTGTGCTCCTGGCCCCTCCCTCCCGTTCAGCGCCCCCACAGCAAGCAGCTTGCTATGGGGGCACCCAAGCAAAGTCACAGCTCCCTGTGTCCATTCAAACAAGGAGCCCCAGCCCAGCCTGACCCCCCTCTCTACTGGTTGGCTAGCTTACTTTGATTGACAGCAGCAGGAGACAATCTGCTGTGTCTCAGCCAATCAGGAGGAGAATCTCAGAGAGCTGAGACACGCATAGACATCTCTGGACAAAGAGGGACCTCAGGTAAAAGTCTACAAACCCCCATGTAACCCATGCAATAAAGGGAGAAAGGTGCCATGGAAGATACCATGGAAGTCGGCTAAAACATTGTTTTATTATTGCATGTGAACAGTCAAAAAAGCCAACGCGTTTCGGCCATCAGGCCTTAATCATGGCTCATGGCATCAGCTTTTCTCCCTTTTTTGTCTGGTGAACACTGGTTAGTACTTAGACTCCACACCCCAGGTGAGCCTGCATCATCCACTAGGGTGACTGCCTGTGTACCTATCCTGCTGGTCAGTGGTAGTTGCGCAGAGTAACAGAGAGGTGAGCTAATCGCCGTGCTGCTCTCCTTTTACTGTAAGAGGTAGTGGAGAGAAGAGTGGAAAGGAGAGAATAAGGGCAGAAAAGAAAAGTAGAGAAGAAGAGAGTAGTGGAGAGGAGAGTGGGAAAGGAGAGACTAAAGGTAGAAGAGAAGAGTAGAGAAGAAGAGAGTAAAAGGTAGTGGAGAGAAGAGGGTGAAAGGGCAAACTGAGGATAGAAGAGAATAGTAGAGAAGAAGAGAGTGTAAGAGCTGGTGAAGAGGGGGGAGGGAGATACTGAGGGTAGAAGCAAAGAGTAGAGAAGGAGTCAGTAAGAGGTAGTGGAGAGAAGAGTGGAAAGGAAAGAATAAGGGCAGAAAATAAGAGTAGACAAGAAGAGTAAGAGGTGGTGGAGAGAAGAGGGGGAAAGTGGAGACTGAGGGTAGAAGAGAAGAGTAGAGAAGAAGAGAGTAGTGGAGAGGAGAGTGGGAACATAGAGATTGAGGGTAGATGAGAAGAGTAGAGAAGGAGAAGGTAGTAGAGAGGAGAGTGGGGACAGAGAGACTGAGGGTAGAAGAGAAGAGTAGAGAAGAAGAGAGTAGTGGAGAGGAGAGTGGGAATGGAGAGACTGGGGGTAGACAAGAAGAGTAGAGAAGAAGGGGGTAGTGGAGTGGAGAGCGGGGACAGAGAGACTGAGGGTAGAAGAGAAGAGTAGAGAAGAAGAGAGTAGTGGAGAGGAGAGTGGGAACAAAGAGACTGAGGGTAGACGAGAAGAGTAGAGAAGAAGAAGGTAGTAGAGAGGAGAGTGGGAAAGGAGAGACTGAGGGTAGACGAGAAGAGTAGAGAAGAAGAAGGTAGCAGAGAGGAGAGTGGGGACAGAGAGACTGAGGGTAGAAGAGAAGAGTAGAGAAGAAGAGAGTAGTGGAGAGGAGAGTGGGAACATAGGTACTGAGGGTAGACTAGAAGAGTAGAGAAGAAGAAGGTAGTAGAGAGGAGAGTGGGGACAGAGAGACTGTGGGTAGAAGAGAAGAGTAGAGAAGAAGAGCGTAGTGGAGAGGAGAGTGGGAACGGAGAGACTGAGGATAGACAAGAAGAGTAGAGAAGAAGAGGGTAGTGGAGTGGAGAGGGGGGACAGAGAGACTGAGGGTAGAAGAGAAGAGTAGAGAAGAAGAGCATAGTGGAGAGGAGAGTGGGAACGGAGAGACTGAGGGTAGACAAGAAGAGTAGCGAAGAAGAGGGTAGTGGAGTGGAGAGCGGGGCAGAGAGACTGAGGGTAGAAGAGAAGAGTAGAGAAGAAAAGAGTAGTGGAGAGGAACGTGGGTCGGAGAAACTGAGGGTAGACGAGAAGAGTAGAGAAGCGAGGAGCTGAGTAGAGGTAAAGAGAGAAACAAATATTTTGTGGGAGGGGAGAAGAGGAGTGCTAGCGGGAAGGGCAATACCGGAGAAGAGATGGTTCTGTACATACAGTACCATTTTTCTCTCTTTTTTATACTTTTTTAGTATTTTTTATTCTACCTTTTTTTTTTTATATTGCTGGATGAATTTCACTTCATAGTTCTTCTGACCTCGGCTCGGAAAAACAAACACATCTATTCTTCTACATAAACAGCCGAGGAGCTTATTAATATTTGTTTACTTCTGTAATCCTACAATCTAAACTCCTAAAAACCGCCAAGAAAAATCGTTTGAACTCTCTCCGTAATAACTTTTTTTGCCCCATGGGAAGTTGGAGATGATGTGTTACGGCGGCTCGTTGGCGACACCGCCACATATTGAGAGGAAAATAACAGATGATTTCAGAGGGACGGAATGAAAGGCAGAGCGCGGCGGATCTATAAGTCTTTATGAGGATACATAAAAAAAAAATAGTAATTCTTTTTATGTCAAAATGTTGTCCTGTTTACTTTCAGTATGTAAATAATCTGCTTATTCCTTTCTAGTGCTCCATACATAATGTATGTTGCTTTCCCTCTAAAGTCTTTAATAAACATGAATTCATCATCTTCCTGTTGTGTGTGCTTTTTGCTATCAAAGAGTTCTGGAAAGTTCCTGGGTCAGATAAGATGCGTAGACGCACCCTGCAAAGCTCAGTGGGGCAGGTGGGGATGACCGGAGACAAATCCAGAATTTGTCGCCTGGAATTTTTATTTTTTAATTAACGTTGTTACGCCAGCGGTGTTTACAATGCCGAAAAAGCCGGTAGAGTTGGCCTAAAAAGCCCCAGCATGGGGGATGTGCAAGCAAAGGAAGGATACAAACAAAGCGTTATCATGCTGTATTTTGTTAACATAGCCAAATCAATTTCTACCTGTTCTGACTGCAAGACGGGTTATAATTTATTTATCAGATCATTTTGAAAAGTTTTTGCTACTCCTTAGGCTTGTTACATCCACTGAAATTAATGTTTACTCTTGCCCTAGGTTTTGTCAGTATGCATTCCAACTAAAGTGGGCACCAAACCAAAATTGGCGAGAGTCCAAAGTGGTATTTTATTGGACAAGGAAGGACAAAAGAAAAGAAAAAGAAAAAAAAGAAAAAAGAAAAAAAAAAAAAACACCAGGTAACAATGTGTTTTAGGGTGCGACACTTTCTCTTCATTGGGGCTCTAAATGAGCTAAATATCACATAAGGGCCTGGACTTGAACCTGGGACCCCTGCTGTGTCTGGCAATAACTCTTCTGACAGAGGTACTGGACATCACCCTGTCTGATCGATTGGACAACCCTCTCTTGTGCCTTGATTTCTGTTGATCCTTGAACTCTTTGTTCCTTCCATGAACTTCCTGGTTTAAGCCATGTCTCTGCACTTCCTGTTTGCCAGATTATTGTGCTCTCTCCAGCCAATATTTTACTCCTGTCTTCCCTGCTGCTGTCCATATTTTGCTACTACTTGTTATTGACCCTTGGCTTGTTCCTCAACCTCGCTTCTGCCTGATCCCAACTTGCAACTTCTCATTACTGAGCTTTGGCTTGTTTACTGACTAGGCTTCTGTTTTAGGGTGTTTTAGCAATGTCTCTGCACTTCCTGTTTGCCAGATTATTGTGCTGTCTCCAGCCAATATTTTACTCCTGTCTTCCCTGCTGCTGTCCATATTTTGCTACTACTTGTTATTGACACTTGGCTTGTTCCTCAACCTTGCTTCTGCCTGATCCCAACTTGCAACTTCTCATTACTGAGCTTTGGCTTGTTTACTGACTAGGCTTCTGTTTTAGGGTGCAGCACTTTCTCTTCATTGGGGCTCTGAAATGAGCTAAATATCACATAAGGGCCTGGACTTGAACCTGGGACCTCTGTTGTGTCTGCTAATGACTCTTGTCACTGAGCTACTGGGCAGCACCCTCTCTGATCCATTGGACAACCCTCCCTTGTGCCTTGACGTCTGTTGATCCTAGAACTCTTTGCTCCTCCCATGAACTTCCTGATTTAAGCCATGTCTCTGCACTTCCTGTTTGCTAGATTATTGTGCTCTCTCCAACCAGTATCTCATGCCTGTCTTTCCTGCTGCTGTCCATATTTTGCTACTACTTGTTATTGATCCTTGGCTTGTTCCTCGACCTCACTTCTGCCTGATCCCAACTTGCAACTTCTCATTACTGAGCTCTGGCTTGTTTACTGACTAGGCTTCCGTTTTAGGGTACAGCCCGTTCTCTTCATTGGGGCTCTAAAATGAGCTAAATATCACATAAGGGCCTGGACTTGAACCTGGGACCTCTGCTGTGTCTGGTAATGACTCTTGTCACTGAGCTACTGGGCAGCACCCTCTCTGATCCATTGGACAACCCTGCCCTGTGCCTTTACTTCTGCTGATCCTTGAACACTTTGCTCCTCCCATGAACTTCCTGGTTTAAGCCATGTTCCTGCACTTCCTGTTTGCCAGATTATTGTGCTCTCTCCAGTCAATCTCTCACTCCTATCTTCCCTGCTGCTGTCCATATTTTGCTACTACTTGTTATTGACCCTTGGCTTGTTCCTCGACCTCGCTTCTGCCTGATCCCAACTTGCAACTTCTCATTACTGAGCTTCAGCTTGTTTACTGACTATTCTTCCGTTTTAGGGTACAGCACTTTCTCTTCATAGGGACTCTAAAAAGAGCTAAATAGCACATAAGGGCCTAGACTTGAACCTGGGGCCTCTGCTGTGTCTGGCAATAACTCTTGTCACTGAGCTGCTGGGTAGTACCGTGTCTGATCCATTGGACAACTCTCTCTTGTGCCTTGACTTCTGTTGATCCTTGAACTCTTTGCTCCTCCCATGAACTTCCTGATTTAAGCCATGTCTCTGCACTTCCTGTTTGCTAGATTATTGTGCTCTCTCCATCCAGTATCTCACTCCTGTCTTCCCTGCTGCTGTCCATATTTTGCTACTACTTGTTAATGACCCTTGGCTTGTTCCCTGACCTCGCTTCTGCCTGATCCCAACCTGCAACTTCTCATTACTGACCTTTGGCTTTTTTACTGACTAGACTTCCATTTGATCCATACCTGCTTATATGCTACTGGAACCCCAGCTTGCTCACCTTCTGGAGGGTGATCCAGTGGACCACGACTTGATATGCAGCAAAATCCATCTCCACCATTAGGAGCTCTGGTGAGCACCAACTGGAACAGGTGCATCCGAGCTGCTAACTCTGATTTAATGCCTGGTGAGCCTGAAGAACACAGCACTCAGCCTGGGAAGTCTCTGCAAACCTCCATGTAATCCATGCAAAAAAGGGAGAAAGGCTGATGCCATGGAAGTCGGCTAAAACATTGTTTTATTATTGCATGTGAACAGTTAAAAAAGCCAACGCGTTTTGGCCATCAGGCCTTAATCATAGCTCATGGCATCAGCCTTTCTCCCTTTTTTGTCTGGTGAACACTGGTTAGTACTTAGACTCTGCACCCCAGGTGAACCTGCGTCATCCACCAGGGTGACTGCCTGTGTACCTATCCTTCTGGTCGGTGGTAGTTGAGCAGAGTAACAGAGAGGTGAGCTCATCGCCATGCTGCTTCTCCTTTCACTGTCCAATCACAGGCTGGGGGGGGTCCAGGACAGCCTGGGCTCAGAAAAAGTGAGATAAATGATGATGGCCATTGGACTGAGGACATCTAGTGGCAGAAAAGAACTACTGCAGGGGACAACCTTAGATTGAAGCAGATTGTTGCAGCAAAAGTGGATATTATATTATATTATCTTTTAATGGGTCAGTCATTTTTTTCCTATTTTTGGCTGAACTTCAACTTTAAATATTTTTAAGTTTCCAGCTCTTTGACAAAAACTGGGTAAATATTCACTTATTTTTACTTCCAGTTTTTCATTCTTTCATCAATCCCCCATGCCTCTGATTGGAACGGTGATGGATTCAGCTGTAGGTGGATGTGCCGTCCAGGTTGTTACATTGTTTTTCTTTTCTCAGTAGTCATCTCACAAATTTCTTTCAGACTTGACCTTATGAAATCTCATCGGAGATTGGCATCAAATACAAGACGTGCAATGACGGACGTGAGCCGCGGCGCTTTGTTATTTACTCTTCAGACGTTTGATTCGAGTGGTTGATATATGGCTTATGCAGGTGCTAAGCAATTTGTCATGAATGCACTCAAATGCTGAAAGATCTGTAATGCTTTATGGTAAGAGGAAAAAAAAATTAAAACCAGAGCAAATAGCTCTAAAATACTGATGAAATTAAAGGGGAAGTAATGTGGGTTTTCAGGTAGCACAGAATTGATGTTAGTAGAGTAACCTTCATTCCTATTTTTACATGCATGTAATGCAATCATTACATACTGCCTCTGCCTTTTTTTTCTTGTTTCGGGTCATTCGTTATGATTGCAATTTGTAAATTAGGAAATTCGAAAATTCGTAAATTCGAAAATTCAAAAATTCAAAAATCTGAAAATAAGAAAGAAAATCTGAAAATTCAAAAGAATAACTAACTGACCAATAATAACGAATTATTAAATTATAGGTATCGTAATTTCCTTTCAAATTTGGCTGTTAGTGAACGTAACGAATACAAATTTATCCGAAGTTACGAATTATCCGAAATAACGAATGCCATATCTAAACAAATGGAGCGGAACAAATTAATAATAAATAATAATAATACGTTTTTTATTATTGGAAGGGAATTCCACATCCCTGCCACTCTTACAGTAAAGAACCCTCTATGTAGTTTAAGGTTAAACCTCTTTTCTTCTAATTTTAATAAGTGGCCGCGTGTCTTGTTAAACTCTCTTCCGCGAAAAAGTTTTATCCCTATTGTGGGGTCATCAGTATGGAATTTATAAATTGAAATCTTATCCCCTCTCAAGCGTCTCTTCTCCAGAGAGAATAAGTTCAGTGCTCGCAACCTTTCCTCATAACTAATATCCTCCAGACCCTTTATTAGCTTCGTTGCCCTTCTTTGTACTCACTCCATTTCCAGTACAT